>VZSE01001569.1:125240-299493 GCA_013398275.1 Promerops cafer | reverse complement strand
TTTTTGGGGACTGACCCAAAATTCCGTTTTTTTTTTTTTTTTTTTTTGGGGGGGGGTGGGGGGAAAGTTGAAATACGGCTTAAATCAACAGTAAATTGTTAGTATTTTAAAAATTATTACATTTTCTTACACTCTAATTCAAGAATCATTGCTAATCCAGGAGTAATTGTTGCAGAAAGAAAAATAATGCACCCATGCAGAAAGAGTTCCAGTAATTATAATAATTCAGTTAAACTCATTGTGAAAATACTTCTTATTTTCTATGTCTTTTCCTGATTTTTTGCTCACTCATCCTCTGCTCTTCAGGGTCATAAACTTGCTGGACTCATCCTAGTGTTGGCAGTGAGGATGTTGCAGGAAATTTTCAGCATCTAGAGTCCTTGATGAGAAGAATAGGATGCCCATGTTGGCAGTTTCTTCTTCCTCACTCTAGGATTCATACAGGGTCATTTTTGTATGTTTGGTAATATACTTTTAGACCATGATCTTTCTTGCCTGGTCTGCAGCTCTCTGTCTCTCCTGCTTTTATTAGTGACTACTTTGTTCTGTGTGTAACCCCCTGCACTTGAAATCCAGTCCTGTGTTTCTGTAAGTGACCACTGGTGTGGTATTTACAGCCATAAGGACTCTGGTGCCAGCCATGGGCCCATCTCTTACTATCCCATTCCCATATCCCCCTGACACATCCTCCATCTCCACTTCTCAGGTCCTCTGCTGTGGTACTGGGCCTATATTTCTCTACACTGCAGGATAAAATTCCTGGGAAAACCCCAGATATTAATCACTATTGAAGCACTGCCGAGTTGCAACTTCACCGCCAAATACCCACCTCGGAACAGCTCTGAGGCAGTGCTGGCCTGTGGTGACAAGAGACAGTAGCAGTAGGTCCCCACAACTTCTGTATCCTCAGATGTCTCTTCTGGTAAAGGAAGGGGATGCGGAGGATCCTGTCATCAGGAATCAGAATTACAGGCAGCAGCCCCTGCCTCCTCCTTGACTGGGGCCACAAGTCAGGTGATGCCCATGTTGGCAGAGTGTGGAGCTGAGGACTGGGGTAGATCAAACAGGAGGAAGAGGGCACAGAAACAGCAGGCTGCCTTGGACTGAAATTTTGATGTTTCCACACCATGGAATTCAGCAGAAATTACTCCCTGGAGATTAAAGAATAGAAAGAGATCCTAAAGGCTCTCAGTTTTGTGTTCCTTTATACCTTGGAGAGACAGAAGAGATAAAGAAGGTGTCTTGGAGTGCTGAGAAATGAAAAAGAAAAAAGCCTCTTTTTCTGGAAGATTTTACAGAGCCAGTTCTTGTGTACAAAGGACACAATGTGCTGTGAGCTACCAACAAGCTTGTGAGCCTGATTTTTGTCATGAAGCCCTTGTATTTCAAAGAATAAAAATCAGAGCACAGCAAGAACACAAATATCCAGAGTACTTCAGCCAAGATTTATTACAGGCAGTTATGTAGGGGTGACAGATTACTAGCAAAGGCACCAGATTCATTTTTAGGGGGTTTAGGAGGTTAATATAAATTGAGAACTTGAAAACACCTTTTTTTTTCATTTCAGATCATTCTGTAGAAGGCAAAGCATCTTTAAGATGGGTGAAAACTTTGGTTTGTCCCACAAAACAGCAAAATAGAGACTGTTTAATCTTCTGGAAGGAGTTGCTGGAAATTTCTATTTATTGTCTGTCCATCTCTTTTGATCTTCTTTTCTCTGTGTTCTTTCTATCCTTAGATTTTACCAAAAGATTTTCCTACTCTGGCAGCAATTTGAAGAAGGCAGCATTCACCTTGAATCACTGGATGGTGGGAGCTGAGCATTATGAAAGATTCAGACTGACAGAGTGTTTTCTAAAAAATTAATTTGAAATGAGAAAGTTTAGAAGGTGGAGTGAGGGAGGGAGGGGAGAGGGGATGCTATCAGCCCAAAGTGGCAACTTTTATTTTTTCCATCAGAATTTTGTTTCACAAGGCATGATGGTTTCTTTGGTCTTGTTCTAGTGTAAAGAAGGTAAAAAATAAAGCCAACTGATAATTTCCCATGAGCCAGAAATACAGTTCTCTCCCATTTCTTCCTTAATTTTAAATTATACTGGTCTAAACCCCAACAAATTATCACCTTGAAAGAAGTAGCATTTTTCATTCAAGAGGTCTTTTTATTTTTCAAGACACCTAGAAATATGGTAGTTATTTTGTTTCTGACATTCTCTTTCCTTCTGGTTTCCTTATTTGTATTGTGTTGTATTTCTGAGGGTTTTTTTTAGTTAATTAAATTTCTAGAACCATGTGAGCAAAATCAAAAAGACTGTATTGCAGCCTAAGGAGATTTTTGACTCCACAGGAATGCCAATTAAAAAAATAATTTTATTTTAAATTCTATTATTAATGCTTCCATGATTCCTAAACTTTCTCAGACTTGTTGCTTTTCAAAGTTTGCTCTCTTCAGTTTTAAACTGATATCTTAGAAGTTACAACCCAGGCTGTTTCTAGAGACTACAGGAGAGCTCTGCACAAAATATGTATTTTATTTTCAGAAATTCAAATTCCTCTCCTTTTCTCTCTCTATTTAGGTTGTCTGGTAGTGGGAAAATTCTAATGACAGTGTATTTTTCATTGTAATCTAGATGAATGCTCTTTACCAAAACAATTTTTTTTTTTTAATTTTTATAGCCACGGAGTTTCAAATTCATATTTCAAAATGGAGCATTATTTTAGAAAATTACTTACACGCAGCTAGAAAATGCAAAGGAAGAGATCCTAAACCACATTTGGATGTGTAAGTTTGGGGTTTATTATTTTTTCACTGGAAAAAGCACTGTTTTGGTGAGGAATACTTAAATTATGGACAGCTGGTGTGTGTCTCTGCATTCCACTCTGCTGATGGACAGAATACATAAAGTTTGCCTCCTTGGGCAGCATCTACACCTGTTCCAGTATGAAGAAAAGTCTTGAAAACCTGCCTCCAAATCTGATCAACACTCTGTGCATGCTACCCTGTCCAGATGGCCACTCTTGATTGGCTTGAAAAATATTGAAGCAGAGTTCAACCGTCACCCAATGCAGCAGGAACAGCAGAGTTCAAACTTAAAAGTCCTCCTAGACTCAGTTTTAAACAGTCAGAATTTATAAACTCTTTGTTAACTGTATTTTAATTATAAATCAATGTTTCTTAAAGGACGTACAATATCAAGACGCAGAAATTTACACTTTCTGTTTAGCAAAAATGAAAAAAAGAATTGAAGTCCTGAGGGAGTACCAATCTGGGGAGGCAAACATCAGAATAATGTATTTTCTATATGATTTATCTTCATTTTTCCAGATATTCCAGTCAACATGACCTGTTGTTGTGAAAGCCACTGATAAGATCAGTGTACTAATGCATTTAAAAAGTAACTAGGAAAAGAAACTTCCAGATGTTGAGCCTGGGTTTTAAGGAAGAGGTCACCATCATCCACATTACCTGCTAGATTTTCTTGTCCAAGTGTTCAAATTTGTAACACCTATTGTCCCCTTGGAAACTTCTTTTATGCTCTCAGGTACAAAAACAATCCAATTTTTGTTTTTAGGAAGTGACTCATTTTGTACATGAGAAAAATAATGAAGCAGCTTAAGGTTACTTTGATAATTTGAGCCTGTTCCAAGACATGAATGTATAAACTTTTGGCTTCTAAAAAATCTAGAGGTTCCACTTTTCTGAGTTCATTTCTTTAACTTGTATTTTCACAAGGAATTGAGTTAACCATTTAGGCAGAGTGTCAGATGGGCTAGTTAAAAATTATAACTAATAAATCTCTGCTGGATATACCATTTCCAGACCAAATAAAAAATCTCAAGAGCTGACATAAAAATGGTCACTGAGGCATAGGAGGATGTAAGTCAGTGGAAATGAGACCATTGCCAGGCGCAGCCTTTGTCATCTTAAAATAAAAAGAAAATTCAGGTCCTGATTGCATTACTTTGCAATGGGTGATTGTACTGAGGCAAATGGCACTTTCAGAGTACTGTTAAAATAATCTGGGAATAAAAAACTGTGCTGAGTACTGTAGTTGTTAAAATAATCTGGGAATAAAAGCCTGGTCTGTAAAAGATTGGGAAGAAATCCAGCGAGAATATGGAATCTAAATATGCCAGTAAGGAAGTGCTGAAACCATTGCAGGTCTGGCTTTTGAAGACTGGTGGTTGCTGACAGTGGGGCAGCTGGACAACTTTGCTTCTCAGGTCCCCTTGCTGCCTTAACTATGCATATTGACTCCTGTGAAATGTCTCTTTAAATGCCACAGTTTGGAGGGTGTAGTTTCAAAATGCATGCTTTTTTTTGCTTTAAAAATGTACTGTAAAACTCCATGTCAGAGGAACAGTTTCAGTAACAATTCCTCTGTCTTCACTGGGGTGGCAGAATGGTCAGGTTACAAACCCAGAGTAAGTCATCCTTGCTGCTGTGTCAGAACTATTCACATGTATCTTATGGGTTAGGGACTCGTCACTTTGCACTGCTATTTTTGTACACAGCACATGATATGGCTGACTCTCTTCTAATCTTCTGGAAGTGCATTCAGGGCTTTAGATCACGTACAGCATACAGTAACATGAAAAATTGTCTTCATTAGGGGATTTGGCACACAGAGAGGCTGCTTTGAAGTCTGGATCTGTAACAAATCTTGCATAAACTCTGTTGTTCAGATGTTGAATACTTACTAGTGATCCTTTTGCTGTAATAGAGATCCATATTATTCCAGTTTGGATAATGTGTTACCCTAAGGAAGATATTTAAACCACAAATACTGTTAGTTGCATGTCACAGACTTCTCAGACATAGCAGAAAAAAACTAAAACAAAAACAAAAACAAAAAAACCCCACAACATTTCAAGGGAAACAGATGCAACTGACAAAAATACAAGGATTTTAAAAACTGCTAAAGCTTTATTGCCTCACCTATTCAAATCTTATTCCAAATATCTACTTAAAAGTTATATGTTGTCCACTGAAACAGATATCCCAAGAAATTGATTGCCATGCAGAAATGCTCCTAGCTGACGTATCAGTGTTGTGAATTTATTCAATGTTTATGACTTAAAATATTAGAGACAGTAGGGGAAAAAAAAAGAATAAATCTGTTTTGACAGAAAAATCTAGTCCTTTGAGCCTGAAATGTTTACTTTCTAGCATATCAAGTTGGAAGTATTTTTATCTGGATCCTTAATAAACTGCCCTACAAAAAACTTCATGTTTTCAGTATTTCTAGACTGTGTTAAGCAATTTGACACATTTGCTTTGGAAATGAAAATTAATTGCTTTAAAACTGTGGAATCAGTATGTTCCTAAACCTGTAATAATCTGACAGAATTACAGGGTTCTGACATTGGGATAGCTACAGATTATTCCAGGACAGCCTTAAAATACTGAGGCATGAAGAAAAACATACCTGAGTGAGGGGCTAAGCCCCAGCTCCACCTAATGTCAGAGCCTCCAAGTGCAAGGGATCCTGGAACTGCTTCAAACTTGGTTTCCCAGAGAATTTTTTTTTTTTTCCCCTAATTCTTTCAATGCTGCTGTTCTCAGCTGTACAGTGGATGTAGGCCCTGCAAGTAGCTGTGCTTTAGGAGTGGATGCAAAGACACACACACTGCACGATACCTCTGTTATCCTATTTCTTATCTGGCAAAATAAGACAACACCTAACCCATCCCCCTGCCACCCCCCACCAAAACATCTTCCACTATAGAAATACTCAATCTCCTTGCCCAGTGCTACTTGTCAAGATAGAAATGTCTGTGAAAGGATGAAATAGCTACTATTTCACGTACCGTGCTGTGCGTCTGAAGACATGGTTATAAAGAGGTCCTCTTGGGCAAACGAGGGGCTGGCACACTCTTCAGGTAACACAGCTCACAGAATGTTAAAGGTGACAGTCCTGGATGCAAAGTCTCGGCCCCTGGTTGAACTGAGTAGTTTTGGAACGTTTGAAAGCACTGCCTTGAGTGATGCACTTAAGAAGAAACATCGCTGACAAGCAGCGTGGACTGGTAAGAGCTCTGCTATGGGATGTTCACAGTCTCCTGAGCTACAAACAATGCTCCCAGATCCCAAAGGGTTTTATATCTCTGTAATGCTTTTGCAATGTAATAGCTTAGATTGAAGATAAAATAAATGAGGCCAGTAGGTTTTGATTATGTTGTGCTAGATTGAAATACCAAAAAACAAGCCCTAAATTATGAAAGCCCTCCCGATCACAATAAAAAATTGCTCAGTGGATTGGGTCTGGGATAGAGGAAAATAAAGACCTTTTTTTTGCATATGACCCATCCTAATGAACCAGATTTGTTTTGCAGTCTGGCTAACACATGGATTCTCATGTCTCCAGGTTCCTTGTGAGGAAGCCTGGGGATGAATGGTTCTGATTTGAACCCACTTTCATGGGGAAGGAAACACCCACGCTAACAAATATTTGGGATGTTTTGAGGTAATGTTTTAAAGTGCTGAACAATTACATTTGCACCACATGAAGAAAGACACTGGGTAACTCTGTCTTGCTAGGTTACTACATACCTAACAGATTTCAGCCACCTACACCTTTACCAGTGTACCAGATGAGCATTTTATATATGCCTGAAAAACATGTTTCTGTCCCACCCTTCTCTTTTACCAATGTCTTTTCTTTCTTAACTACCACTTGTTAGGAAGTTAGGAAAAAAACCTCAACACCTAGAATAGATGAATTAAGTTTTCTTTCAAGTTTTCATTCATAAAAGTAGGAAAAATGGCTCATTTTTAAAAAAATTTACAAAGTAAAGCTGAGGTAAAAAAAAAGTGCCAAAAAGATCCTGTGAAATGGATGACTGTATCTGGGCAAATAGATAATTAGGGTGTATGAGACCTTATTTTTTGAGCATCTGAAGTGTAGGTGGATTTGAGGAAACAAAGCATTAAAGCTCAATTTTACATTTGTTTAATTGTCTTTGCACACTTGTCTGAGTTTCCTGTGGTACCAGCCATCTGCCCAAGCCCATGTGTTTGATAGGGCATGTCATGGTATGCCACAAGGACCTTGGGTACCATCCTGTTTAGTCCAAATCTCAAATTCTGGGTTCTACATGCAATTCTCTTTTATTTTATATTTATCATACGCCTGGGTGTGAGTCCAAGTCAAATATAAAACATGAAGGCATGCTGTCCTTCAAGGCATGACAATCCCTTATATTTAAAATAAAGAGATAGTGCCAAGAACACAGCTAAAAAGAATGTATATATAAAAGACAAAGAGTGCTGCTCTGGGCCTGGCTTCATGGGCCATTTTGGAGATTGAGGTGTTGGCTGTTGCTAGGGCAGGGAAATTTTTGCACAACAAAATCTAGGTAGACTCTGTACTGCACAAAATAGGACAGACTGCATGGCAAGATGTCTTAGCAAGTCTATACGAAAAAACAGAGCCATAAAGCCTGCAAACTAATGGTTTTGAAGTTAGGTGTAACTAATTAATTTTCAAGTAATAACTTCCACAACCCCACCTCAATTGAGTTAACTATATCATGCATAGCACCCAATGTGGATTGAAGTCTGTTTTATTAGCTTAAAAGTGATTTGAGAATGAATCAAAAACAAAAGATTTTGCAACTGCATTTCTGTAGTTTATTTTCAAAATACATGATTTCTGTAGTTTATTTTCAAAATACATGATTTTCAGAATGGGGACACTGCTGAATTAGAACAATCCCCAAATGGTAAGAAAGAAGAGTATACTGAGAGCACTGCAGATCACAAATTAGTCTCTGATTCCTCTTCACACATTCTTTATGACCTTAGGTAAGTGACTGAACGTTGGATGCTAAGATTTTAAAACATTTTCAAGAATAAATGTGCCTCCATCCATTGTCCAACTTCATTGATTCACTGTTGTTTAAAAAACTCAACTAAGAGTTTCTAGAATAAAACACTGGCTGTGTATAATATCATCCAGGACATTTCACATGATTTTTAGTTGACTTTCACTTTTAGAAATGAATATCACATTCTAGTTTTAAGCATTCAGTGAAGCTATTGTCTAAATTCTCCTCAGTGAGTAACTAGGCTGAAAGCTGTAAAGCTATACCTTTATTTCACACTTCATTTTTCTAATTCAGTTTTCAGTATGGGTTGGATGTGATTATAACTTTGGCAACTGGATTACCCATTATCTAAGTTTTACACTCAGTATAGGTACTTAAAGGAAGTCTTTATCACTCTAGAGTTTTTTATATTCTAAATAGCTTCAGCTTCCAGGATGCCATTACAAGGCACGACTTTTGATTTCTCAGTTTCCAGATTGTCAAACAGACCTCATAAATTGTGACCAGTATATGTGGATACGGTGACAGTCACAGCTCTGTCAGTACAAAGGAAATGTAGTCACAAAAATCCTACTTGGTACTGCATATTGGTCTTATAGATATCCTGTAAGAGGTTCAGCTGTTGCTCCTGCATCTCTCCAGAGCCCTCTCAAGGGACAACAGTCCTCTCCATTGCCAACCAGCAGAAGTTCTCCTGTTCTCTCCATAACTCCTATTTTCCAGATATTTTACTTCCACTGACAGAATAAAGAAGCTTGTTGTCTGCTTCCACTCATCAGATGAAGCAATCCATTTTTTTATTGGGAACTTATCCTCTCCTTCGTACTTATTATTTTTCAAAAATATCTGCCATCAGCATACTTTATCAGTTTGCTTTGATTGACTTTATTCTAAATTGTTCCAAAGAACTGCATGTTTCATAAAGCTAAGAATCAACTCCTGTGGAACCTTGTGGTCCCTAAGAAACTCACTGGCTGATTCTCATTAGTTTTGAGATATGCCATGTCTATTTTTAATACAATCTTGGTGCCTCATATTAATACCACATCATTTTAGTTCTTAATCAAAATGTCAAGCGATCTTGAGTCATGGTCATTACAGAAGTGACGGTTTGTTGCACCACCATCCATTACCTTTATTAACCAAACTGGGATCATTAACAGAACAAACTACTTGGAAAAGATCTAACGGGTTTTCCTGAAGCATTAATCATTTTCCTAATTGCTCATTAACAGACTGTCAGCCATTCCTGTATTTACTGATGGTGGTTAAATTGGTCTATTTTTAATTACTTTGTTTGAGCAACACTGTGAGGGCATCATTACCCCTTTTCTCCCCTCTCCACTTAAATAAGTGAACACCACTGTCTCTGATGGACTGATTGGCCAGCATCAGGTCTGTCTTGGACACCTCTGTCACTTGCTCTGTGGACATGAAGGAAGTTTCTGGTAGCTTCTCTTGGAAGCCACCCATGCGAAGACCCACACTATCAAAATCTTGTCAGGCAAACACAATACAAACATGAATGAAATGATGAAATTAGAGTGCTACAAAGAACTGAGTCACATTCAGAAACAGACTGGGGTTCTCACAGCATAACTTCAGTTACATAAAATTTAAACATATCTTCTAAAATAGCCATTTATGCCTTGTTTATAATTACTCACAAGACATGATTGGAGTACAATTCATCCCACAGATACTGAACAGTTGAGGCTGACTCAGCTGTCTTTTGTGGGTGCCCATCTGTCTCCAAGCAAACCAAGGAAATTAGTTTAAACTAGGTGGCTAACCCTTATCTGGCTAAAGACAGTTGAAATGTTCTCCATGCAACATGGCTGTTCCAAGAAAACCTGCAGTACAAAACAAACTTTTCAACATTCCTCACATCCTATAGAAAAATATAAGCATTACCCAATTCTTTTTAATTGAGATCAGAGTTTACTGAAATAGAATAAATGTCATTTTAAATGTAACCAGCATTCCACATTTAGGTTTATTTAGTTGGCTTTTTATAAAAAGCAACCCTTAGAGAAATGCCAATTATTGTACAGTGCTTCTCTCTAATAAGAACAAATCATCCCTCCTAAATAAAATCAGTATATATTTTTAATCATTGAGTGCTTATTTGACTGTACGACTGTGTGTCAGGGTTTTTATTAAAAGGAAGGTAGTATGCATTTGAAATTATATTAACTGAACATATTAGTTTACATTTAAGTCTGTATGTGTTTAGTCAGAGATTGCCCCTCAGGAAAAAGGCCCCCATACTCCAATGTTTCTCCTTATTCTATGAAAGTGCAGTCCTGCTTCCCAAAAGAAAGAAAGTTCCCTTGCTTCTTTAATTCCTCTCTCTCATCAAACCAAGCACACTGTCTAGCACTCAGAGACAGAAGAAAACAGCGAGGCTGAGCCCAATTCACTCCCAGTAAAGAGGAGAAGGGAGCTGACATACTTGATTAGTCATTGCCATCTCCCTGCTGCTATCAACACAATGCAGCACCTGTGGCGAGGAGCCGAGTACCCCTTCATGCTTCTCACTTGATGCACACATTCATTGCATTCACACATTCAGAATGTGATCTTTGATGAGTAAGGAGTTACGTTCAGTAATGAGACATGTCCAGTAATGAGGAGTGAATTTTTCCTTAGCGAAATGTTATCCGTTAAAAAAAATAAAAAGAAGCTTTCTGGCAGAGAAGAAATTGCAGATCTTTAAATACTCCAGTGCTATTAAAAATCTTAGGCCTTAGCAAATGATTGACAATATTTCAACAACAGGGAAGTGGTGACTGGGAACTTGTCTGTGAAAACAGATGGTGCTTGACACTTCTCTGGAAGAACCTGTCAGCCCCTTTGGAACACCGGGTCATCTATGAAGTATAAAAAAGAGAATATCCTTGTCCTAAAATGCTTACTATGTAACGTTAAAAAAGCATTTGTGTATTAATTGCCATAGGAAGACTCCATTCTTACAGAAGGTGTGAGTGGTGCAGCAGTCTGGAGAGAGCCTTGTTCTGGACTCAGCTGGCACTTTGCTGCATGGGTACATGTTTCTGTGCCTGTGTACACAGGGAAACACACCAACATAGGTACTTCAGCAAAGGTAAGGACGAGCCTGACTTGTCCTGTAGGCATTTGGCGCTGGTTTGGATGTCCTCTTTGATTTAAGATACCTTGAAGATGACAGGTATTTACACGCAGCTTACAACTTTCTCCAGCTTCAGGTGGAAGTTGCCAGGCTCCCCCCAGAGTGCCTAAAGGACAGTAGACACATGTGTTTGTGTACCACCCCACATACTCTAGTGTGGAACCTAAACTGTTATCTTCTGCTTTATGTATTCACCTTGTGACATGTCATAATGGCCAAAAATCAGAAAATCGAGGGTTTTATCAGTCTGGAACTGTTTTACTTCATTACTGAGATGGGTTCCTCTCTCATTAATTTCATCTGGTCAAAGTGTGTTTCAGTTTGCTGCTTTCACTAATGAGTCACCCTGTTTCTGCTGTGGCTTGCTCACTCACTGAAGTGTGGGAAGAGATGTGCTGCATGCAATAAATTCAGTTGGCTTCATACACCGGCTTTGGTGTCCAAGACTGAATGAAAAGAACTTCAAGTTTATTTTTGCTTTTGCTTTGCACTTTTACAAAGGGGAGTGATTGAAAATGGGAAGTGACTAACAAGTTCTTAATTAAAAACCACTGTAAAACCAGACCTGACACCCCTAAGAGAAAAAAAAAAAAAAATTAAGCTATATAGAAAATGTATACACCTAACTGAAGAAACTTAGAAACTAACAACCCGGTGACTGATTTCCTCCAAGAATTGACTCTAAAGTGTCCTTGTAAGCATGTTCTTTATACTTTGAAAACAAGCTATTTTTATATTATGGTCCATGTTATCACTTTGATTTACAGAGCTGAGTATGCATTGTGTCCCTATCTTTCTATTTTTACTTCCTTTATTCTTGTTGTTTTTTTTTTTTTTCTTTTTCCTTTTTTCTTTTTTTTTTCCCCTCTATAATAGCATTGTTGAAAAACTTGCCATGGGAATTTTTTAATAGGATCATATTATTAGTCTACATTTCTAGGAGTGAGTCTCTGTTCAGAAGTAACCCTGCCAGTCTACAGCTAAGCAATGAAAGATTGGAGCATGGGAATGTTCCTAGAGTTCAAGGACAGGCTTGATCCATTTTGTGGCTTAAAATTTGGGATGAGAACCAGGCCTGTACTGCATGTTTCTTACCTTGCTTTCTGTAAGTTCTTAATTCTGACAATCTTATTTGAAATTTCATTTGACCCACTTCAACAGCAGATCGAACTTTTGTCTTGACTGTATCTTGAGAGAAGCATTTCCACATTTATCTCTGTCAGAGTTCAGTAGTCTCTGACCAGGAGGAGGGCTCAGTGTTTATTATCAAATCTACTGATTTGGTGCATTTGTGATTTTCATTTAACAGAGTGCAGCAGCAATGTACTGAAATCATAATAGAAAAATAATACAGCACTTGCATACTGGTTGAATCACAGAACAAACCTGTTTCTCATTACCGGTCTCTGTGTGCTCACTGTCAGGATGCTGAGCATCCCCAGTCCCTAGGAAGGCATGCATGGATTAAAGCCAGATCAAGCTGTCTTCCAATTTTGTTCTAGTAGTTGACCAGATTTTATACTTTATGTTGGGCTGAGGCAAGTGTATGTCCTCCCAGCCTTGGCACACTGGTCTGCGTAGCTCAGAAAGACATAATTGTGTGTTAATTATCTCAGGGAACCTGATGATTCAATGGTGCAGCTGTCTTATCTAAAAACATTGCCCTTCATTTTCCCTGGTGTTGAGATAAGCTTAGCTTTCTTTATGATGCTTTCTTTCCTGAGCTCATTGGGGTTTTTGCCTCATCTCTGAATGTTCCTCCACTGTGGAGGTGTGCTGGTCAATCACAGCCATGCAACAGCTGCTTTCTCCCATGTATAAATTTGCAATGTATTTTCAAAGCATTGCATACAGCATAAATATTACACCTCAGGTTTTTCTTCTGAAATAACACCATAAAAACTGCAGAACACAGCAGCTACTTTTACCTGCTGACCCCTTTTAATTATGACTATAGCAAATTGTTAGTCTTCTGCAAAATCTTTTGAATTTTTTTAAAATCCTTTAGGGTTTATATTCTGATTCAAAACAGAAAAATCTGATTATTGTGAAAAAGTGGGTACATAAGAATCCATCATTAGCACTGAAGGAAGACAGAGTCAATACAGATAGTTGGCTTGTAAATATCCTGCAGGAACCGATGCTTTTCTACAGCTGAGTCATATAGTACAGAAAATCATGTAGAGGGTCATTCCTCATGTGAATCAAGTGACTAAGAGTATGAAAATTACAACTCCCCTCTTTTGCCCCTCAGATCAGAATTTTTACTCTTTCTTTTTTTTTAAGCAGTGGGTGCAGAATATACAGAAAGTGTTATTTTTCTGGTCCCTTTTCCTCCAAAAAAATCCTTTCTGAAGAAAGCATGCAGTATGATGTTTTACATTTTACAAGTTAGAACAGCATTGCTCTAAATTGGCCACTTCTAACTTTTTTTTTTAAGTTATTCACATAATAATGTATAGGTTATGAAATAATTTACACATTTATTTCAGTTATCACTATATTTATTCAAAGTATGTGTCCAGGTTTGCCTTTATGCAAAGGCATACGTATGAGGCAACATCTCTGCACCTTCTGAGTAAGGCATTGACATCCAAAAAACAGAAGTACAGAGAATGAAGGGACTCACCCAGATACAGTCAAAGGTTATGTCCACAGGAGTAAATTAAATATGCTTGAGAATATTTCAATGCAAACAAATATTTATTAAAGTTGATTCGGTCACAGATGGACAGTAGAGTTAGGTGAATAACAGAGTTTTCTTTAGATGTTGGGTCTTTTTCTGGAACATATTGTTCCATAATTCTGTACATCATATCCATCATATCCACATAATTCTGTACATCATATTGCTGAGCCTCTGTTTTGACTCTAGGTCTTAACTTGTTGGCTGTCCACCTTCTCCAACTCTTGGAATGCCTTGATAAAAATCTCTTCATGGATGAGTAAGGTAGTATTTTCAAAGTATCAGTCCTCCCTAATCTCTTTCCAAACACTTCTACAGGCCATTTTCAGGCAGTTCAGAGGAAATTAAGGATCATTTTATAGGATCTGAGTGTGAACCATTAAATCATCTTCCACCTGCTCATTGTCTGCTGAATAACTGCTAATGGTGTGTTGCTTAGTTTGGTTCTGGGTCATTACTGGTGAATCTTTCAAAGCCATGAAACTGACCTTCTGTTGCCATCAGAAAGGCAAGCAGAAGTGGACTGATAAGAGTAATGAAGATCATTTTGTGAAGCCTTTCCTTTTCTTAGCTGGAGAAATAGGGTTATTCATCACACTAGTTTAATTTATTCAAAATTCATATTTATATATTCATTTTCTTAATTTGCAGCCCAAAAGGGAGGCAGTGTTATGCTGGTATGTGAAAAATGACAATGATTGATACATCTTGGAACGAGCTGTAATTTTTCAGTGATTCTCTGGTCTTTCCCTAATTTCCATAATTTACTAAACTGTAAGGAAAATCAGGTTTATTCTAGTTGGCTGGTCTCATTATGGTTTATTTACTCCTTTTAATTTAGGGAATATGTTGACCTGCTTCTTTGGTTAGATAACCTAAGTTCTTTGCCTCTCCTTTAATTTTGGATAACTTGTGAATCCCTAAAATTTATTTTTCAACAAGTTAAACTAGGGAGGTAGAATCTTCTATGTATCTGATGTGCTGATGATATAGAGATGTCTTCAGATGGTATTTTATAGGCATATTATATGTAACAGGCCAACTTGGATTATTAGGCTTCAGAGAACACCTATAATTCCTATATCATACTGTGAGTATGACATACAATAGTGCGCCAAAACTGTGATCTGTTTCTCCTATTTTAGTTGCAGAGATCTACACATGGGCCAATTGTCTCATCAATATCCCATCCTGGAGAAAAATGGGTATTCTTTAGAAGTGATTCACCTGGCCTATTTCAAATGTCGGCTTTAGGAAGAGGTTAATAATGCCCTGTTAAGACTTATTTCTTTCTACTGCCTTTCGACATGACTGTATTACTTCAAAGACAGACCCTTGCATGGTAAACATCAGCATTATATCAGACTTCTACTTCATTATTTCTTATCTGGAACTGTAGCATCCATAGGTGTTGTACAAGCCTGGGATACCATTTGTCTCCAAGCCAGTGCTGGGCTTGGGGCTTTGTGCCCACGGCTTTGCTTTGTGGCTGTGCCAGCAAAGAAGAGCAAGAATATGAGCGACTGAAAATGGTCCCAGTCCCCATATTGCATGTGGGCCTGGTGACTGCCTCGTGTTTATTTTGCAGTCTTTTGTCTGTCTTTGTTTCTACAGGCTCTCTTAAATGCACTCTAAACTTGAATGTTTCTTAACTCCATATCCTCAGTTTCAAAGGGTCTAATTTATGAGTCTTGTTGGCTTTTGTACAAAAAAATGAGTTTACAAAGTGGGAATACGTATTCTGCAAGACAGATAAAAGTTTTAATTGCAATTTTTTGATTCAGCCTACATAAACTATACCTCAAACACAGGATAGCACAAGGTGCAGATTTGTTGAATTAAGCAACACTTTATTTACAGATTTTTCTGACCAGTGCATAAACAGTCTGAGATGGACTTTTTTTAATGAACAGTTTGTCACATTCTCATGTGCTGTGAACTGAAGGCTACCTTATTTTACCTTGGCTAAGTGTGTAACCATATAATTAATGCCATAGTTATCTACACTATTTTTTAATCCAGATTTTTTGTTTTTTAGGATATAATCAAGACAGTGTAAATATGAATTACAATAAGACAGAATTCTCTTCTTCTCTCAACTGCCCCAAGAATTCTAAGTTCTTCGCTATGAAAAGCTATAGATCAGGAGTTTGGTACTTAAGGCCCACTTCATCATGTCAGGACTTTCTAAATATGGATTTGATGAAGCAAATAAAATACCAATTATCTTGTTTAGAAATAAAAGAAGACAGAAGAACAAAATTCAATGTTTCATTCAATGAACAGTCACTTGAAACTGCTGGGTTAACAGTCGGACTTGATGTTTCTAAAGGTTTTTTCCAACCTAAAGTATTCTATGATGCTATGATATTTAATGTTCAGTGCATCATCTTCCTTTTTTTTCTTTTCCTTTTTTTTTAATGACCATTTCTGTTAGAAATCTTCTTTATTCCAAAGTCTTCTAATTATTCTCACTCACAGTTTCAGCAAAATTAGCTTCTATCAAAGGTAGTGAGATTAAATATTTTATCAGAGAAGATCCTTTTGACCCTGGTATTTTTCTTAATGTCCAAATTACTTGAGTTTATGCAATATATTTTTATTCTGAGCAAAAGCAAAACATTTTTCATGTTGAAAATAATAGTAGGAGAGGCCGGAGTCATGGGAGAGGTCCATACCATAAACTTACACTCTTCTGGTGAATGTTATCATCCTTAGAAAATTAGAGAAAGAGAGACGTGAACATGGCTTGTGATCCAAAAGAAAAACTTATAAATAAATTTCAGCATCATCTTTCTTAATATGATGGATTAGTGAAAATGGAATAAACAGCATCCTGACACCTCAAATGCATCATGGAAGAAATTTCTTCCTCTCCAGTACTACATCCAAATGTATACTTGGAAATTTCATATTCTTTTTGTTAACAACCATTTAAGTTTCCACATGTATTTAAACAGTGAAGATGACTGGATGATGGACAGCAACCTCTTTTGTACATCAGGCTCCCTTGTGAGCACTGATATGATGTGGGTGCTGAAATTTAATTAAAATGCCTATTAAGAAGAAGTCTCTAGAAATATCTTGTCTTCAGTAGGTAGATATTTAATTTATTTTTAAAATGCTAGTTTAGCTGTGCTTTCTTCTTTTGAAGGATGAATATGAATGAAATCCTCTCCTTTTGTTTTCTAGTGAAAGCATACTGCTGATAACGCTTTGAACTCAGATTTTATCATTAGCCTATTGCCATCAGCAGATATAAAAGCACAGAAATTTCACAGCAACTTCTGAGTCACCAAGTTCAACTCTGTGTCATAGACAAGCTGAACAGACTACTATAAATGTATGATGTTCTGTTTAAAAAAAGCTGCATTAAGTGCTTTGCATTACACTTGAGGAAAAGAAGGTTTAGAGCCTCAAATTTGGACTCCTAAAAGACTCCTTTTTGTAAATTCATATGTAAGCTTACTAATGGTCCCCAGACAAGTTGCATATTTTAAAGCTATTCCTTACCTTGATGTACCTTGTCCCTGGACGTGCAGCAAGCACTGATGTGACTGAATTGCACTTACATGGCAAGGTTTTGGTGGGTGGTGCTGCAGGGGTGGCTCCTGCGAGAAGACACCAGGGCCTCCAGGACAGACCTGCTGCTGGCCAGGGCCGAGTCTGTCAGCGGTGTTGGCAGAACCTTGTGTGTGGTAACATATTTAAGAAAGGATGAAAAATTCTGGAAGAGAGGAATTAGAAAAGGTGAAAAAACCGCTCTGCAGAAGGAGAAGGAGGACATGCATCAGGCTCCAGTGCAGAGACTCCCCTGCAGACCATGGTGAAGACCATGGTGAGGCAGCTGCGCCTCTGCAGTCCATGGAAGATCTCTTACCAGTGCATGTAGATCTGGCCTAAAAGAAACTGCAGCTTGTGAGGGCCTGCACTATAGAAGGCTCCTGGCAGGACCTGTTGACCAGTGGAGAGGGGGAGTCCATGCTGGAGGAGCTGTTCGTGAAGGACTGCACCCTGTTGGAAGGGACTCACGCTGGAGCAGTTCATAAAGAACTGCATCCTGTGGGAAGGACTCATGCTGGATGGGTTCATAGGATTGTCTCCCATGAAATGAGGGGAAGAGTGGGAGGAGGAAGAGGACACAAAGTGTTACAAACTGACCACAATCCCCATTCTCTGTCCTCCTGCACTTCTCACATGGAAAAGGTAGAAGAATTGGGAATGAAGTTGAACCTGGAACAAAGCAAGAGGAGGAGGGAAGATATTTTACAATTATTCTTGTTTCTCATTATCCTGTTCTTTTTGATTTGCAATCAACTAAATTAATTTCTCCAAGTTGAGTCTGTTTTGCCCATGATGGTAATTACTGAGTGACCTCCCTGTCCCTATCCTGACCCATGAGTTTTTGGGTCTTATTTTCCCCCCCATCCTTTTGATGGAAGGGGAGTGACCGAGCAGCTTGATGAGCTCTTGCCAAGGTCAACCCACCACAGTTCTTTGTGTTGCACAATAGGGAACTCTCTGGAATTGAATATAAGAATAGTAACTGGGAAAGGTAACAGGCAAAACATGGACTGAACAATGCTAGAGGGCAAAATCATTGTTAGGAATTTTATTTGCAGCTGTGGTGAAGGGATTAGGGGTGGAGTGTGTGTGAATTGTCTGTATTTGTCGTGTTGAAATGGTGCTTTAATGTTTTTGGTTGCATTTTTAAGAAACTGAGGTCTTTAAGGAATGTATGGTTCCACCTAAATTTAATTAATTGNATCATCTTTCTTAATATGATGGATTAGTGAAAATGGAATAAACAGCATCCTGACACCTCAAATGCATCATGGAAGAAATTTCTTCCTCTCCAGTACTACATCCAAATGTATACTTGGAAATTTCATATTCTTTTTGTTAACAACCATTTAAGTTTCCACATGTATTTAAACAGTGAAGATGACTGGATGATGGACAGCAACCTCTTTTGTACATCAGGCTCCCTTGTGAGCACTGATATGATGTGGGTGCTGAAATTTAATTAAAATGCCTATTAAGAAGTCTCTAGAAATATCTTGTCTTCAGTAGGTAGATATTTAATTTATTTTTAAAATGCTAGTTTAGCTGTGCTTTCTTCTTTTGAAGGATGAATATGAATGAAATCCTCTCCTTTTGTTTTCTAGTGAAAGCATACTGCTGATAACGCTTTGAACTCAGATTTTATCATTAGCCTATTGCCATCAGCAGATATAAAAGCACAGAAATTTCACAGCAACTTCTGAGTCACCAAGTTCAACTCTGTGTCATAGACAAGCTGAACAGACTACTATAAATGTATGATGTTCTGTTTAAAACAAGCTGCATTAAGTGCTTTGCATTACACTTGAGGAAAAGAAGGTTTAGAGCCTCAAATTTGGACTCCTAAAAGACTCCTTTTTGTAAATTCATATGTAAGCTTACTAATGGTCCCCAGACAAGTTGCATATTTTAAAGCTATTCCTTACCTTGATGTACCTTGTCCCTGGACGTGCAGCAAGCACTGATGTGACTGAATTGCACTTACATGGCAAGGTTTTGGTGGGTGGTGCTGCAGGGGTGGCTCCTGCGAGAAGACACCAGGGCCTCCAGGACAGACCTGCTGCTGGCCAGGGCCGAGTCTGTCAGCGGTGTTGGCAGAACCTTGTGTGTGGTAACATATTTAAGAAAGGATGAAAAATTCTGGAAGAGAGGAATTAGAAAAGGTGAAAAAACCGCTCTGCAGAAGGAGAAGGAGGACATGCATCAGGCTCCAGTGCAGAGACTCCCCTGCAGACCATGGTGAAGACCATGGTGAGGCAGCTGCGCCTCTGCAGTCCATGGAAGATCTCTTACCAGTGCATGTAGATCTGGCCTAAAAGAAACTGCAGCTTGTGAGGGCCTGCACTATAGAAGGCTCCTGGCAGGACCTATTGACCAGTGGAGAGGGGGAGTCCATGCTGGAGGAGCTGTTCGTGAAGGACTGCACCCTGTGGAAGGGACTCACGCTGGAGCAGTTCATAAAGAACTGCATCCTGTGGGAAGGACTCATGCTGGATGGGTTCATAGGATTGTCTCCCATGAAATGAGGGGAAGAGTGGGAGGAGGAAGAGGACACAAAGTGTTACAAACTGACCACAATCCCCATTCTCTGTCCTCCTGCACTTCTCACATGGAAAAGGTAGAAGAATTGGGAATGAAGTTGAACCTGGAACAAAGCAAGAGGAGGAGGGAAGATATTTTACAATTATTCTTGTTTCTCATTATCCTGTTCTTTTTGATTTGCAATCAACTAAATTAATTTCTCCAAGTTGAGTCTGTTTTGCCCATGATGGTAATTACTGAGTGACCTCCCTGTCCCTATCCTGACCCATGAGTTTTTGGGTCTTATTTTCCCCCCCATCCTTTTGATGGAAGGGGAGTGACCGAGCAGCTTGATGAGCTCTTGCCAAGGTCAACCCACCACAGTTCTTTGTGTTGCACAATAGGGAACCCTTTGGAATTGAATATAAGAATAGTAATTGGGAAAGGTAACGGGCAAAACATGGACTGAACAATGCTAGAGGGCAAAATCATTGTTAGGAATTTTATTTGCAGCTGTGGTGAAGGGATTAGGGGTGGAGTGTGTGTGAATTGTCTGTATTTGTCGTGTTGAAATGGTGCTTTAATGTTTTTGGTTGCATTTTTAAGAAACTGAGGTCTTTAAGGAATGTATGGTTCCACCTAAATTTAATTAATTGTTAGCAGTGGACGGCCAGCAGGCAACAGGTGCTGCAATACCTTTGCCAGTCCATGAAGAAAGTTAAGCACGTCCAAAGTGCCCTCCCGTTTTAGACCTTTTTTAGGCACCTAGCCTTTTGTCATTTTCTTTGCAGGCCTTTTGTTCCAATCCTTTTAGGCTCCTATTAACCTTTATAGCTCTCTTCAAGATACTGCCTTCTACAGGATCTGGTCTGCAACATATATATACATTTCTCCTTTAAGTTCTCAGGAGTCACTTTCAGCTGGAAGCAGCATAATAGAAGCTATATTGTTGTATGCAAGTTACCTCTGGTATAAATAAAAACTTGATGATATATCTTAAAAAAACATAATTTCTAGACTCACAGGTGACCACTGTGTTGACTTTTATTATTGAATATTTATGTTTCTTTTTCTTGAGCCAGTTTTGGGGTTTTGACTATGAACAGAGATTTTTTTTTTTTCTAAATCTAATTTATTTAAATAAGAAGTTAATTCCATCAGCTTCTGATCAGCCTTAATTAACAATCACTTCAAAATGCAGCTTGAAGTGTAGGCTCAAAATGTAATTTAAAATGTAGTGACCTCTTTGAAAAATCTTTTTCTTTCCTAAGTTGTACCTGCATCCTGTTTTTTTTTAATCACTATCATAAATTACTAGATTTACCAGCACCATAGTTTGTTTAACATTGTAAATTTTCTTTCTTCAGCAAAAGCTGAAAGTTTGCACTACTAACTACACTTGAAAGTAGATTTGTTATTTCTCCAGCCCATCTTTTTTCATCCCATAGATTAGAGTTTAATTGAAGAGATGATTGGAAAACATTAAGAAAATTTAACCTCTAGGTCCTAATATATTAAAGTTCAAGACAAGTTTTCTGCAAAAGTGCATATGTATTGCAGAACAATAAAAGACTTTTAAAGCCCACAAAGTATTTTCTCATGATCAAGTTAAAAGCCTGTATGTGATTTTGGACTTGCTATTTCCTTAAAAAAAAAAAAAAAAAAAATTACCTGAGTTACAGATGTTGATTGGAATTTTGGCCACACCAAAAATCCTCCTGGAACCATTTTTTCACAGGAACCTTTACTAGGGACTTTTTTTTTTTTTTTTTTTTTTTTTTTTAAATTTCCTCGTTGGCAATAACTTTCTATAATCTATTTTCATCTCTCACTGTCATTTTGTTTTTACTCTCAGCTTGGTCTCAACACTCCCACTGCACCTGCAGTGCTAGTACTTTATTGTCATGCAGAATTCCAGCTAAACTATTGGAGTTCTGCATTGAAGCAAAGGCCCATTCTTGTGAAGCCCTCTCAGATCTCTCAGACAAATCCTGGAAATAGCGAAGAGTTAGAGCAGATGAGGAACAATTTCTAAGAGGCAGTTAACTATTTTTTTTTAGTACTGGAATCTGTTTAGACTACGTTTAATTTGTTGTGTACATATATCCTTAATATCTCATGGCAGGGTCTCCACTTGTGAATTACCTAAAAGTTAAGTGCTGCCTTGGAATCTGTAGCAATCCAGGGGCTTCAGGAGTGGTGTGACACAAATGTCACGGTTGCCTTAGCACTGAGCAAGGGTGTGAGTGGGATTTGTGCTAACTGGGTGCTGCTGTCTTGTCTTGGCTGCTGGCTCTCTGCAGTGTATTACAACTGATAGCTGCAGTTGACTTCTCTTACAGAAACCTTCACATCACAGCACTTGAGATACACAGAACAGAAATAGTTCAGTGCTTCTGGCCCAGCAAGCTCCTTAGGTACTGAGATAAACAAAGAGGAGGTGATATTTTCCTATTGCATAAGCAGCAGCAACAATAAAGAAAACCTTCTTTTTCTTACAAAGGTGTGAACCCAATAACACGAAAACCTTTCACATTACAGTACCTGAAGTAAAATCTGCATATTTATCCATGCTCCAGGTCATGTCTGTCATCCTTTCTAGTCTGTGTGTCTCCTAACAGCATCAGCTACCATTTCACCAGCTCCTGCTGTCACTCATTCCTGATCCCTTTTCCAGTTCTCCTGAGCAGAGGACCTCCCAACAGCTGTCCTCTGCCTTGATTTCCCTGTAAGATGATGTGGTAACTTCACCAGAAAGCAAAATACAGATTGTTTCAACCAGCCTGTAAAGACTGTCTTAGATGATCAAAAAGCACAACAGGAAATGGAAAAAATCTTTATGAGGTTGTGCCATATATGTAAAATGAGGAGAACAGGAATGTGAGAATAGAGCCCCAAAGGAAAAGCAGTGCTATAACTGACTGTGCTGTATTTGCAAAAACATTTTACTCACTGTGAGTGCAGAAAATGCAAAAGCCTTTCCTTCTTAATATATTTAGAGAAATTATATTGTGATGATGATGATGAAAGTCTAAACAAAGATAAATACAGATGTTTTATATCAACTTCTATTTCAGTGCTAATACTAGCCTGGCTATTACTGGAATTTTCAGCTGAAAACTAAGGACACTGATTTTTCAGCATAGCATATTTTAGCAGACATCCAGCATTAGAAATAGAAAGAAAAATATGTAAAAAACATATTTTCAGGATCTAGTTGCACCAATTAGGAACATAATTTAGTTCTGTAACTATGATTTTACAGGTGAGATTTACTGCTTCTATCTATTCACTTCCAACATAAATACTGACAGACTGTATAAGCAGGTGCCTGTCATTTCTCTGAGTAGTTTATTCTTCATGGAAAGTTTCTTTCTAAGTTTTGTGTAAAGAAGAAAAGAAGAAAAACAAGTTTCAGAAATTGTTTTAACCAAAGATTTCAAAACAAAACTACTCAACTAAATCTTACATTTTGAGTGAGGTCATTATGTGAAATTTTGTTTTATTCATAACAAGACAAGAAAAATAACTAGGATTTTGTCATCTTACTTTTATAACTTGACTTTAAAAACTACCAAAGTTCTACATATTGGATTTTTTAAAATACCTAAAGCGACTCATTAATTTTTATTTTTCACAATCCCGAATGCACAAATGCATTCAGGAAGTTTTTAGAAAGAAGAAAAGTTTAAACAAAGATATGAAGCTTGACATTCCCACCTTCTATTTCCATTCTTGTAAGATGTTGGTGGCAAGGCTATGGTAGCAAGTCAGCAAAATGCACATGCAAGGAATGGCCAGGGACTGCCACTTGATTGATTTGGCCAAGAGATGTTTCCTAAAAAGACCCACTGCAGGACACAGCTGAACCTGTCAACCAAGATGGTGGTGTCTCTGGAAAACCTTATTTTAACAAGGGCAAAATGCCAGACAGCACTTATTTTGTAACAATGTTTCTGTTTCATTTTATCTCATGGACTGTCCTACCTAACAGATAACTGATGCTGATATTGCAATGCAAGCCTTTTTAAAAGGCTATAAATCATACCAAAAAAAAATTATATTACATCCTAGGAGTGATTTGGGAAGTACTAGTATGAACTGGGGACACAGGTGTCTTCCTTGCAATCTTTCTTCACAGACAGTAGCAATTCCATATTTAAACACTGTATTCATGGGTGTGGGGAAAGGTCAGACTAAAACACGCCACTGGCACAGAGGCTGCTGCTTCCCCAGAGATGAAAAAGTCTTTGAGGTAAACCAAAGCGTGGAAAGTGAAAACTTGTCCCCTTTGGCCTCTGTGACTCCACCTCTCCTGGAGCACGTGGTGTCATTGGGGTCTGCACTCTCTGTCCCGGAGCAGTTGGGTGGTATCTGGTGCTGCACACC
Organism: Promerops cafer; assembly: GCA_013398275.1. NCBI lineage: Eukaryota > Metazoa > Chordata > Aves > Passeriformes > Nectariniidae > Promerops > Promerops cafer. The sequence goes on along the minus strand of VZSE01001569.1, from coordinate 275,356 downwards.
TGGATGTGAGTGTGTGTCTCTCCCTGTGTCACCAGGTGGGCACAGCAGAAGGGTTTTTTCCACAGAACACCATACATTCACGGGTTTCATTTGTATCATATTTGCAAGTGGTGCTGTGAGACTCAGATCTAAAGAAGCTCAGTTTCATAAAAAAATGTTATGCAGAGATGAGCTTTTCTGCTTGTGTGACCCCTGATTCCAGGCTTGCACAACTCTTCCACAATGGGACACCAGCAGAAACTCCCTTCTTTAGTCTTGCCACAAGACTAAAATTCCTGGGAACATTTTCTGTCATTCTTGGTTGAAATATATTTTTCATTACTTTAAATTTAGATAGCCTTTGATTATAGAGGATCTGCTTTCTGGAACAAAGAAGAATGTGAAACTTAGAATCACAGAATCTGTATCATAGAGGTAAACAGCTAACTTTATAGCCACTGGAACTAGCCACTGGGGCTCTAGCAAGTTTGTATCTTAGGAGTTAAAATACCTCATATCTGCTAAGGTGTAAACTAGATCAAAGCCTTCTCTGCAGCTGGAGTCATCATGACTTTTCTGTTTCAAGAAACATTGGGGTTTTCACCCTGCTGCTCTTAGAGTCGCACAGATAAAATATAAGAGAAAAAATAAACTCTTCCTTCTGGTTCTGAGTCTTTCAAATTGAAGGTTTTTTTATTTATTTCTTAACTTAATGTCACTTGCCAGTCTTCCATCACCTGCCTCCTTATCCAAACTGTGGATGATAAACAGGCAGAATTCTCACATTGTGACAGGCATGGGTTTTGATTCTCCTCTGTCAGCCAAGATTCTCATATCCAGTATATCATTTTTCATTGCTGAAACTGAGAACACTTCAATATGGATGATGCAAGCAGTCCATGAAAAGATGCTGGGTAAGTTCCTGAAATGATATGTAACCATCTAAAAGAACTTCATAAAGGTATTAATAAAATTACAATGTGTGCTAGATATGCTTAACTGTAGTGCAGAAGCTTCCAGTAGGATGTTTTTGACTCTGTGTGCATTCCCATGTTTGTGAAAATGGGCTTAAGTCAGGTGACATGAAGAGTGAACCTATCTGTAATAGCAGAGAGACTGCCACAGAGCATTTGGCTGATGTGGCAAGGTTTTGCTAGCTGGGGCATTGCAGGGGTGGCCCCCTGAGGGAATAGACCAGGGCCCCCCTTGGTCACAGCCAGTGCCAGCCCACTCCATCTGACCCACCACAGGACACGGCTGAGCCCATCAGTGTGGCTGGTGGCACTGCTGCAGGAACATATTTAAGAAAGGGTAAAAACCCTGCACAGCAGCTGTGAGAAACATATGAGAGAAAGAACCCTGCAGGTGCCAAGGTCAGAGAAGGAGAAGGAGAAGGAGAAGGAGAAGGAGAAGGAGAAGGAGAAGGAGAAGGAGAAGGAGAAGGAGAAGGAGAAGGAGAAGGAGAAGGAGAAGGAGAAGGAGAAGGAGAAGGAGAAGGAGAAGGAGAAGGAGAAGGAGAAGGAGGAGGTGCTCCAGTCACCAGAGCAGATATTGCCCCGCAGCCTTTGGAGGAGCTAATCTCCACACTCCAGTCCATGGAGGATCTCATGCTGTAGCAGGGGGATATGCCCTGAAAAATGGTGCACCCATGAGGAGAGCATGCACGAACATAGGAGCCCACAAAGAAACAGGTTTTCTGTCATGATCTGTGGCCCATGGGGAATCCACACTAGAGCAATACGTGAAGAACTGTCTCCAGTGGGAAGGACTTCACACTGCAGCAGGAGAAAAATATGAGAAAAAAATAGCAGAGAGGAGATGCTGGGACCACAACTCCCCTTCCTCATGCCACTGTGCCTGTCTGCATAGTGCATGGAAGAGTTAAGGAACAAAGGAGTGAATTTGAGTCTGGGAAAAAACGGGGGTTAGGGGGAAGAATTTGAGTTTTGTATTTGCTTTTCACTATCCTACTCTGGTTTTAATTGGCAATAAATTAAATTAATCTTCCCCAAGTTGAGTCTGTTTTGCCCACAATGGTAATTTTTAAGTGATCTCTCTGTCTTTATTTCAACCCACAAGATTTTTTTATCTTGTTTTCTCCCCTCCATCCTGTTGAGCAGGGAGAGGGATACAGTAACTGGATGGCTGTCTGGCAGCAAGTCAAGGCCAAGTCCAGTACACAGAGACAATTATGAGTGGAATAAATAAGTTTTAATCACATCCTCCTCTCCAGAAAACATTGCCATAATTTGGTTGTCATCATCTCACTGTTCAGACCCGTGCATCTACAGAGACAGAGTGTAGCATACTTAGAAAATGCTGAGGGTTTCCAAAATGAGAGGAAGTTTCCGAGAACTGTGATCCCTTGAAAATAGGTGTCTAGACTGTGACCTCTGTCAAGGATGCTTGGATTGCTACTTAAGGACAACTTATAGTGGTACAGAAAATAGGGTAGCTGCATAGTCATTATATCTGAATTGGTGGTTATATGCCAGTGGGAGGGAAGTCAAATCCTCTGAGTAAAACCAGCTGGGTGCAGTTTTGAAATGGGTTCTCAAACAGAAGTGCTGACATAAGGCAAATTTCACAAGTAGAACTAACTGTAGGACTAACTCTCACTCGTGGTGGAGGAAATCTCAAAGCAAAAACTTTAAAGAAATAGATATAAATGGAGATAAAAGTCAAGACAACATATTGTCTTTTATTCCATACCTCTTATCATTATTATCACTGAAGAGATGTGAGAAACCTTATATCTTACATGTGCAAACACTGATACACTTTCAGGAACCTTGACAGGAAGATATGTCTGCACTTTTCTAAACATAACCAAAGCCGGTATTCTTAGCTTTTTCCTTCTTATCACCTAATTCCCAGTTGGTTTTTAACTGTCTGCTGCAATCCTTACAGTTTCAGCCCAAGAAGAGTCATACTTTCTTCTGCTTCGTAAGAGTGGAAAAAAGCTTGTCAACAACCCATAAAAACTAAAAAAAAAAAAGAATCAAAATTTTAAACTAACATTTCCACAGATTTTGTACACATTTAAGTGTTTCCAAATGCAAAACTATTTGAAAAAAATAGGGGTTTTTGAGATAGATTTTTTTGAGTCAGAAAAAACCTGACTGAAATATGCCTCACTTAGGTTTGCTGTTGGTTTGCAGTGAAGATGAGTCCTTGCAGGAGAAAGGACAATTCTTTTGATTCAAGCATCTGCAAGTATCCCCAGGTTTTTTGCTGCAAAGTTGCTTCTCTTCAGATGGACCCCAGTCTTCTTTTTTGCATAGAGGTATCATGAAAGGTACTTAAGTAAAAAAGCTCTGTCTGTTACTTTTTTACTGTGAAGTTGATCAGATGCTGGCACAGCTAACACAAGATGTTTTGGAGTCTCCCCTTTCTAAATACCCCCTGGAGGTATTTAGAAACCATCTAGGCATGGTCCTGCGCCAAGTGGCCCTGTTTGAGCAGGTGGTTTGGACCAGATGACCTCCAGAGTCTCCTTCCAACCCCATCCATTCCAAGATTCTGTGAACTGCTGAAATTTGATCTGCTGGATAGGCATTATTTCTGTATCAGTGGTATGCGATTACTGAAAAAAATGTAAGTAACCTCATATTTGTGTAGCAAGATTATTCTTTATTAAGAGAGGGAACCTTGATCACCGGGCTCTGAGACATGTGCTTCTCTCTGTAGCTTTGACTGTGCTAATGTGTGTTTCATCTACACTTTCAGGACATTTTTCAAGATGCGTAAATTGATTTTTGTATAAAAGCAGCTTCACATTTACCAGTGCTTCGATGCAAATAGTCTTTAGGTCCCTGAAAATTCAAATATTAAATGAATTGAAAATCATGTGAAGAAAATCATCATGAGCTAGTCAAACATTTTTCTCATCTTTGTTTCCATTTCAACCACAGTAACATCTCTTTCTTTCCCAGTCAGAACTGTAGTTTGGCTTTGTTTGAAAAACACTTCCCCGCTGCCATTACAGGATCTGTTTTTACTGCTTGCTAATCATGTTCTAACATAAACTGTGCATAGCTAATCATAATTTTAGATAACTATCATATACCTTTAACCAGGGGAGTTCTGAAACACCTGTTTTAATATTCCTGAGTTGTAATTTTGTTTTTCTCTACAGCTGTTGAAGCAACACATCCTAGTTTTACAGTGGAAATGAAGTTTTATTTTGGATGTGTGCATGAAAACTTAAAATCAGTTTTTGTAGATGAGTAGAATGACCATTTCTGTTAATTCATGAAAACAAGAAATTTTGGGATAAACCACTAAAGAAACACAGAGAAATTTATCCATGTGTTAGAAATCATTGTACCGTAGCAAAAAGAGCATTTAATTTTCATTGTTTATAAACTCCAGGCAGATTCCAAACCTATGAATTCACAACTGTGGGAAACTGCATTTTTGGGACTTCTCAGGTCACCAGGGGTTAGAAAGAGTGGCACTGCTATGATTTCACAGTGCTGACTAATTAGAAATCAATGACTAACTGAATAAAAGTCTACCCCATCAGACTCAGACTGAGTCAGTGAGTGATTTTTGAAGGCAGAGATGACAACAGCTTTCCCAGGAGTCTTCCTGGCCTTTATGGTAGGTGTGTGGCCCCTAAACCTGGCTGACAAGTGCTTGCTATGCTGTCATTTCTCCACAGGCTTGCTCTGAGTACACTGGTCATACATGATATCTTTTTCTGGAAAGCATCCTTCAGCAGGACAAGAGGGTTCTTTTTACAGACAGGGTGAGATTTAACACTGAAGTCAGTGGGGGAGGTTTGAAATAGTGGAAAACAACAACAACAACAATTTAAGCAGAGCTGTGTATCTTTTTCATTACACTTGACTTTATGCCAGCATTTAACCTTTAGTCACTCTGATGAGTCTTACTTGATCCCTGTATCCATCATACTGTCAGACAGGGAACCACCAGGAGTATAACGATGCTCCTAGTGCCATCCCAAATCTCAGTATTTCCTGTCTTTATATTGTCTTAGTCACATACTTCATTATTTAGTATTGCACAGCTAACTCCATGGACTCATAGTTACATATGATTTAAAGGGAATTAGGAATGGAAATACAGGGGAAAACCACAGGTATCTCAGCTCTTATTTGAACTTCATCTAGCCCCTTCTCTCCTAAAGGGAACATCTCACTGCAATGCAATGTGGGTCAGGATTCTCTACTTACAAATGTTCAGAGAAACTGGGCTTTGGTTTCAACAAATCTTTTTTTCCTTTCTTCTTAGAAATTTTGGATTGATTTCTGTGACATGTTTTTACTGGTCTGTTACAGTTCCTGCTAAAGTTTTGTTGTGAGAACTTTATAGTCTAGGCTGGTACAACAGAAAATTGAGTGAGATCCTGCCCTGTGGTTAGTTCATGTGTGCAGGTCATGGAACCTCAAGACTTCTGCTGGGCAGGCAGAGAGATACTGAACATGTAGATGAAATTAATTATTTTCATCATTCATGATGTGGTCAGTATTTTGGTATCTGGAAACATACTAAAGAATAACAACATTCTGCTATTGCAACCTTAACTACATTTTTAGTAAGAAACTACATTTTAGTAAGAAGTCTTTTTGTTCACTTCCTGCTGCTGCTTCCTCTTTTGCTGTCAATATAATCCCTAAGCACATAAAACTCTCCATATGAGTCATTAATTTATGCATCTGCTTTTTATTTGGCCAGACTCACAAGATGTGGAGCACAGTGTCTTGTGTACCTGTCAGCATTTTTACTGGGGGTTTCAAAGACTGAGGCAGAGAGCAGGCTAAGACAATATATATACACCCAGAGTTCATATATTGCAAATAATGTACAGGAATGGCTTAAGAATCTGTGTATCTATTACAATCAACATGTCTACTGAACACACTGGATTGACATATAAATTTTGTCTATATCACATAAGAAATTGTTGCTTGCCTTCTGTGTTTGATTTATTTCTGATAAATAATTCATTTGAGCAATTAGTTTTGAATCTTTACCCTCTTGGTATGAGAACATTGACTAAGTTACAAGGTGAACAATTTCTGTGGAGTGTAAGCTGAAATGAGTAAGAGAAATACCAGTATAGTAAAATATCTGAATGCTGTGAGGGACTGCAAGGACTGCTGTCTCAAAACATTTCCAGTGTGCGTGTGGGGAAAAGGGGAAGGTTGGGCCTTACCTTTGGTGTATCCCAGCCCCACCATGGCCACCAGACCCTGGGACACTGAAGGCAATGCTCTACACCTCTGGAATCCCATTCTAGCCCCAGAATGGCCAGATGGCTGGAAGTCCTACCTCGGAAGGGCCCAGGAAAGCCAAAAGGTATTTAACCCAGGACATGTGGTGAGCACGTCTTCAGCTTACCTCCTCTTGGAACTTCTATCAGCTGAACACTGCTGGAACCAGACTTGTTTTTTCTGTCTCTTTTCTGTCTTTCCCTCTTTCTCTTTCTTCTAATTCCCTCTTCTCAGAGTTTTGGCTAACTTAAAATTGGACAGCCTCGGAGTCTACTAATTTGAATAGACAAAGTTAATGCTTTGAGAAATGTTTTATGTATTTTAAACTTTTGCCAAAGTTGTCTGATTTTCTGAAGTTTCCAGTAAAGTTTTTTGTTGTTTTGACCTCTTCAGAATATCTTGTCAATATTTCTCGTTGCATCTCAGAGTACATGAACAACTCCAAGCCCTTTTTTAAGAGTGTCACTGAGCGAGTTTTCTGGGGCCTTACAAATGCGTCCATGCATATCTGATGAGAAGAACATGAAGGTCAAATAATGAACAGATAAGTGCCAGTCCTTGCGGGAGCCTGGAAATGTCATCAGATTAGTTATGTGATTTTGCATATATAAGCTCAGCTCAAAATAGATGCGTTTGAAATACCATTGGGACTCTTGAGAATTATTCTAATATCCTTCCAGCATGTGGTTTCTAACAATACATATAATTTTCACTGTTCTTAGGAAGTTTTTGTATACTAGCTAGGCAGATGTGCAAAAACCTTTTGAAGAGTCATCATTTGCATTTCCAAGCAGGCCATCTCTCTTTATGTCTCCTTCATATGTTTCTTTTCAGAATACCTGAGCATGAGAGTGAGGGAATTGGATATGGCAGTTACAGGAGTTACTTGGTTATTTGCAGCAGTGCTAGTAGAATACAGGAGATTACTCTCAATGCTATGATTTTGCAAAATCAATGTCAGACACTAAATGCTTAGGACCTTCATGAAATCAAACTAAATGAAAAACAGCAATTCTGATTTCTCCACGGTCACTTCACCCATGTGGATCTCAGCCTTCCAAGTGCACACCTGCACTTAAGAGCTCCGCACAGAGGTCTACAGGAGCATCAGCAGGAGTTTCCTTAGCAACAGGAGCCATGTGTAGGCTATCCACACTGCTTTTCCTGCACCAGGTTTCCTTGGCAGCAAGGATAATGCTTAGAAAGGAAAAAAGGGAACAGACCCATTCCATCACATGAGTGAATTTCAGCAGTTTGCCTGTGCAGCCCAGGCTGCAAAAAGAAATGTTGTGCTTATTGAAATAATATTTTTTTCTAAACATCTCTATGGACCTGAGCTTTTCTCTGCTAAGACTAACAGAGAAGGTGCAGGGATGGCAGTGTGTGCCTGGCCCAGAAGAGTGTCACACTGTCACAGCCATCTGTAGCCAACAGTACAGGGCTGCTGTTGCTGTCACTGGCTATAAACTTATCCCAGTTCAGGTTGCTGGGGTATATCCATCCATCACATAAATAAAAAGGTACGTCCAGCTCCTTGACAAGGTAGATTAACCTCTGGATTGTTGTATGGTACAGAGAATCAGGAATAAATGTACCAAGCCAACTAGCCTAAAACATGTGGATATTTAGCCAGAAGACTCCATGTGAATTGTAAACAGTTTCAGAGGTATTTAATTTAATTAAAATCCAAAATACACACATTGCTTCATCTATCTATCAGATAATGAGATTTTATAATTTATTTTTCAAATAAAACATAAAATAGAAAATGCATCCTTTGTATTATTTGTATATTTGTATTTGACTTAGGGCAGCAATACTGTCTGAAATGCCAAGTACTGAGACACCCTAGAAGAAAGAATAATGGAAGAAAGCTTGATGACAAAGGAGTTTTCTGGAAGCAGTTTCTTGCGTTTGTACAGAAGCTTAATGGCTTAAGAGGCAGATTTTTATTTTTATAAATGAAAGAAAGTGTATTAGATACATAATGTATACATTTAAACATATATATAAACACAAAATGCTCATATACTAGAAACACAATATTAACTTAAAGCAAGACCAGAAAACTATGTAAACCAATTCATATATTCCAAAAAAGATGAGATTGTTCTTACTGGGTTTTTTTAGAAATCACAAAAGTTTAGTAGGAGGTCTTACCAATTTTTTTTTATGAACTTGGATCTGCTCCCACTGAATTCACTGGACACAGATGAGAAAATTAATTTCTCCAGAAGTACACAAACACTTCCTTGATAGCCATTCTAGATTTTCCATCTGCCCCTTAATAATGGATTTCTGTCCCAGACTATTGCTACCCTCTTCCTAATCACTAAAGCTTGCTCAAACCTCCAGGAATACTTCCAATGTTTGAACAAAAACATTTGGAGCCTAAACCATGCAGCTGCTGAGCTGCATTGCTAACCAGAGATGACAGCATGTATCTGTTACAACTGAGGTCCTAGTTCAGTCAATCAGTACAGCTGCCTGAACAAGATGGGCACCACAGTCCCCCAAAAATTCATGGTGTTCATTAGATCCACTTAATAACTTGCTCTTTAAAACAATTTCTTGTAAGTGCATGCACTGTCTCTTGAAATACACCTTTTTGTCTCCATTTTTGTTGATCTGAATGAACAATATTAATAATGGCTTCTGTATGCATCTGTGGGGGTTGATGCATTTTGGGGTCCTGTCAAAATCCTGGTTTTATCAGACATCTATATTGGGACACCTATTCAAAGCAAAGCTTTTAAAATCCTTTCACAGTCTCTCATAAAAATGTACTAAGGTGAAAAACAAATGCATTTACTTACTATACCAAATGTCTCCTGCTTAGACGTCTCTAGTGTTATTTATTTTAATGTTTTGTCTTTTTGAAAAGCAGTGTAAAGGCAGCATAAGGGAATTGTATAGCTATTTGTCTTCAGGCTTCTATGATCCCAAGAACATATTTTATATGCACCCTGATGTGTAAGGATTATTTAAATCACCAGGAGAACTAATGATTAGGTCTTTGAATGTCCTGTCACTCAGCCTAAACTTTAAAATTGGAAATTAGTGACATAATTTCTGTGGCACATAAGAATGGTAAAGAGAAACTAAAGAGCAAGACTTCTTTTACTTCTACCTGCAGTAGAGTTGTGATCTCTGAAGACATCCCTTTAGTCCAGAACATCCTTGACTATCATGTAGAATCTGCTGTTTAGCTGTTTTTGGGCTATTTTACAGTATTGCAAAAACTATTTGTACAGCCTTAGACTAATTTTGGAAGAGGTATGTGATAATGCCTAATCCCACAGAGTGCAATTTTTAAATATATGTTAATGCTCCAAAGTGTGAAAATGGCATTATGGAGATAAGTATGAATAAAGAATAAAATCCTTTAGACATAGCCTATTGTTAAAAAAAGCATTCAGAAAGATGCACTCAGCAGTCAAAATCTAACCATATTTTGAATATAAAAAATGTATTGTAGTGCTATACTTTGTTATTTGTTTGTTTTAATTCACAAGGTTTTGGGTGAAAAGGAGAGTACCACCACAAGAAACAACTGGCAGACATGACCAGTCACACTCCTTTGGAATCCAAATGTTACAAAACTGATTTTGATCACTGACCATTTCACCTTTCCTGGACACTGAATTAATGATTGTGGTGTTTCTTTATCTACCAGCTGAAGCTTGTTGAACAAGCTTCCTTTCCTATTGTAGTAAGAATTTCCCAGGAAAACTCAAACTTTTAATGATGACTGTTGACATTTTCCACTCCCTCTAGTACAATGTTACATTCTGGTTAGCAGCTTTGCAATGTGATTTTATTCCAGACAGTAACCATAAAATAAACAGAGATTTACTGAAGAACTGAGGTAATAATCTATGGCACATCAATTTAAGATAGATCACTATTCCTGTAGCCCTACTCAAATGCCCTGCTTGGGAATTTTGGCCAGTACACTGCTACACAAACAGAATCACAATACTGCACTGAGTACTGTGCTTCTCAACAGTCTTGGGGTTTTCTTGTGTGAAGAACACCCCACTAGCAGGACAGTTTTTTAGAGAAAAGGTTTTCTCTCTGAACTTATCACTGAAAGCAATATACAAGGCATCAGGAAACCTAGTGCAAATTTTCTCTTTCTGTATCTGTCTGCTGCAGCAGTGGAAAACCTATTTGATTTTCTATGGGTCAGGTATCTCTGAATACCCTTGCTACACATGGACACTCAGGGGTTTTTTATCTATTTATCTGTTCTAAACACTGGCTATCCTGCAATTCTCAGTACTGAATGCAGGCCCTATACATATAAATAAGGCACATGCTGTGGCACACTTAGCAGCCTCCTGAGACGCTTCATCAAATTCAAGCTGGGCAGGCACATTCTTAATCAGGCAGAGAACAGCCATTGGCCTCTGCCCTTCTGTGCAGATCAGGATGAGTCTCCCTGGCAGCAACCAGCCACTCTCAAAATTGCTGCTTCCCTTTTCTATCAGCTCAATTGCTTGGTCTTCACCATTATGGTAATACATTTTCCACAGAATCACAGAATCACAGAATCACGAGGTCGGAAGAGACCTCCAAGATCAAGTCCAATCCAACCCTAACACCTCAACTAAACCATGGCACCAAGCACCACATCCAGTCTCTTCTTAAACACACCCAGAGATGGTGAATCCACCACCTCCCCGGGCAGACCATTCTAGTACTTTATCACCCTTTCTGTAAAAAACTTTTTCCTAATATCCAACCTATATTTCCCTTGGTGCAACTTAAGACTGTGTCCTCTCCTTCTGTCAGTTGCTTCCTGGAGAAAGAGACCAACCCCACCTGACTACAGCCACCTTTCAGGAAATTGTAGAGAGTGATAAGGTCACCTCTGAGTATCCTTTTCTCCAGGCTAAACAACCCCAGCTCCCTCAGTTGTTCCTCACAGGTCCTGTGTTCCCAGCCCCTCACCAGCCTCATTGCCCCACTCTGGACGCGCTCAAGCGTCTCCATGTCCTTCCTAAACTGAGGGGCCCAGAACTGGACACAGCACTCAAGGTGTGGCTTCACCAGTGCTGAGTAGAGGGGAAGAATGACCTCCCTGCTCCTGCTGGCCACACTGTTCCTGATATAGGCCAGGATGCCACTGGCCTTCTTGGCCACCAGAGCACACTGCTGGCTCATGTTCAGCCAGCTGTGGACCAGTACCCCCAGGTCCCTTTGTGCCTGGGCACTGTCCAGCCACACCGTCCCCAGCCTATAACGCTGCAGGGGGTTACTGTGGCCAAAATGCAGGACTCGGCACTTGGACTTATTAAATTTCATTTTATTGGGATCCGCTCATCCATCCAACTGTTCCAGGCCTCTTTGCAGAGCCCTCCTACCTTCCAACAGATCGACAAATGCTCCCAGCTTAGTGTTGTCTGCAAATTTACTAATGGAAACACAGAAGTTTTTACTTGTCTTCTATATTTTATGGCTGATGAATACATGCTTGTTCCCTTAATAGATGCTGCTGCTGAAGGTTATCAGTGAGACAGCAAAGGTAGCTTTAAGCAAGCTAGCCAGGATGGGTCATAACAAGTGTGTTTGGGCCCTGGAACAGGCCACCCACAGAAGCAGACACCTCACCAAGCCTGACAGAGTTCAAGCCATTTTTAGAGAATGCTCTTAGGCTCATGGTGTTATTTTTGGGGCTGTCCTGTGCAGGGCCAGGAGTTGGACTTCAATGATCCTTGTGGGTCCCTACGAACTCAGAATACTCAATAATTATATTTCAAGTATGTCAAAGTCTCAGAAACATTAAACAAAAGCTTGTAACAATTTATGGGCATAATGGAATAAAAAGCAGCCTTTATTGCCTAAACCACACCTAACAATAACAGTTCCAGCTGTCCTAAAATATCTTATTGCTAGCTCACAGTCTGGCAGATTTGTGGGACTTGAGTAGTCTGTAGAAAAGTCATCATAATGGGGGTGGGAAGACATGGCAAGCATCTTAGTGGATGCACGGTATGTTGCTGTTGGATTGCTATTTGTTTTCAAGCAAACGGATGACTGACAGGAAAAACATGAACTTATCCCTCTGCTCATTTCTGGTAGCTCTGTTGCTGCATTTTAGCTTGCTTCAGGTTGTCTCTAGAGAGGCTTCTGCCATCTTTAGTCTGTCCCCATGGTGAAGTACTGGGTTCTGCTGCACAAGGTGGGCAGAACAAAGAGCATGCCTGTGAGAGGCTGTAGCTCTGACCCTCGGCTAATAATGCTGGTATGGGTCTGGCAGCAGAGGAGGGCTCTACAGGGAGCAGCCCTCAGCAATAGCCTCTGCCTTGTCCAGAGCAATGCCATATGATCTAAAAGCAACAAAAATGTGGTGGGCATTCCATGGCCCAGCTCCAGAATGGGGATCTTTCTGGGGCAACAAAGAAAGGATGTTTTAGTAAGACTGAAACGCATCCCAGCATCTATTGTCTGCCTCGAAAGGAATAATTAGCATACGGATATTTGCTTTTCAGGGCTCACAAAGGTGCAAATACAGAGAGAGAAGGTGAAGCACAGAATGAGCTGAAGGATCTTCTGGAAGCTTTGTATTCATTTAATACAGGCCCTGCAGAGACCCACAAGAAAGAATGTGTAACAAAGAAGTTTCATATCTCTTGTGCTGACTAAAGCCCTAGATAAAAAATAGCAGAAAACTTGGGTTTCAGTACTCAAAGTCTTTCTAGGTGGTGCAGAAGAATGACAGGAGAGTGACAGGAGAGCAACAAAGACTTCAGGAGGAGAAGTAGAGAATATTTGTATTTAAAATATTTGTTCTAATTATAGCATGAAATAAGGAATGTGGGAGGCATTCACAGCTCCTGGTAGAAGCAGGTGGGCAGAGAAGGAGGATTTTTTCATTTTCATATGTCTGTGAAATGGTGACTTAAAACAGGAACTGGGGTGGGCAAGCACTGTTGGAGATTCACGAAAAGAGCAGTTTATTGAAGGGCAGCTTTAAAATATGGTCACCATCTTCAAGGTATGCTGGAGTAGGGAACTGATCAAAAGAGAAAAAATTACTTAACTCAAATTTCCTGTTTTATTTTAAATGCAAAATTCATTTTAAGGTGAAGTAACTGGTTTGTGAAGCTGCCTCACACTGCTGAGCACTCCCTATTAATTTTACTAATTGAGTACATTCACAGTTGTTACGTAATAGAGTAGACATTACAGAGAAGGAGACTTTTGCTAAAGTTTCTTGAGAATTACCATAGAATTTATCTTACAGAAACGGATTCTTTGGGGCTTATGTTATGCCCAGGGGCCACAAAGAAAATGCTAACTGATAATATTTCCAAAATATCTTCCTGATTAATTTTGCTGCTTTTTTATGGGTTTAGTTTTGTTATTGAGGGATGTTTGTTCCTTCCAATCTCCATCTATTGCTTTTGTTAAGAACCCTCATGCAGTTAACAGCATACTTGAATATAATAATATGGAACTCAGAGGTATGAGAATTTTCAAAAGAGAAGGTTTCTCATAGAAACATGAAGAAAAAGGTTTTTGGTTGGTTAAATAAGGATCCCTCTCACAGTGAGCCTTTCACTGTATTGCCTCAGTAAGTGGTGACTTGTGAGTGCGTGGAAGGAAGGATTGAAGTATGTGAAGCAGAGCTTTGAAGGAAGAATTAGGGAAAACAGCCAGTGCAAATGCTGGTTACAGTTGTTATGATTCTCTCTGTAGTGCTATTAATGAGCTTTCTTCATAAAGATGTGCTCAAATTTATAGATTTGGGTCTTTCTGTACTTCATGAAAGTCAGTTATGGTATAGCCAAAGAAACGCAGAGTGTGGGAAAACAAAGTAGTGGGAAATACTTCACTTGTTTAAAAAAATGGCGACATCAGGAAAGACAGGTATGACACAAAGACTCATTAATTCTAAAATATTGGATTTCTGTGTGGCTAATTAGCCGGTATTCACTCAAAACGAATACACTTTTATATAATTTCTCCTGCAGTGTGATCAGGCTTAAAATGGAAATGTTTTTGCATTCCAGCTTAGACGTCTAGGAATCTTTTTGCTGGTATAAGGTTAGCTCCAAGAAGAAAAGCAGTGCATAACATTTCACATAGAAAATGTTAATGGATGGAATCTACCCAAAGGAACATGCATTACCTCCCCAGAAGAATGTTTCTCTTCAGAGAACAGTCAGTATTTGTATAACATATCATCAGTACCTTTTTCTGAATGTTTGGATTCGACAAGCCCCCTGACAAAATATTGACTTCCCTCTGCTGAAGTATATATTCACTATGGATGATGATAAAATCCTAGGAAAATGCATCATCTAATTTGTTTCATCAGCAGGCTTGACAAAGTGCATTTTACAGATACTGAGTTCGTTCATTCACATACATTTTGTGTTTCCATTTGTTCTGGTTCTATATGCTAAAATAAAGAGAACTTTTTTTCACCTTGATGGCTTCCATCTAACTTTTCTTTTTTTATGCTTCAGCAGATCCATTAAGAAACTACATGCAGTACAAGGAAATTTTTCAGAGATGCTGAAAAATTTCTCAGGCCTGAATCTTTGGTAGCACTTAGATCTGTCAGAGCTCAGCATGAGTTATGTACTTATTGCCTTAGACAGTCTGGGTCTCAGACCTTTCTGTGATAAAATTTTCCAGTGCTGTAGCAAATAGTAATAATCACTCACAAAAAAATTGATGGTGGCAGAACAGAGAGAAAAGTAAACTAGTCAGTAGGCAAGAATTGGTCTTAGCCGCAATAGTAGTTACTTTTATGTGTTTTCATGTATATTTAATATAGCCAGTTGTGTGTGCTTGCTTTTCATCTATTTTTACAAAGGCATAAGTGAAAATATTGTGGAGACAAGTATTTCTAGATGACTTTCACTCCTAGGTTTTAAGTATTGACACAACACTTATATATTTCAGAGAAATTTCAGTTTCTCCTCCAGACAGTATCTTTCAGAAGAGCAAATTCCAGTTGCAAACCTGGAACATCCATCTGGAAGATGCACATATAATTTTGTCAGGTGTACAAACAAAGAAATGTTCAGCTTAGCAAATTCTGTGAAATTAAATTTATCTTCCCTGAATGCTCAAGAAGTATCTCATAATTTTGTGAAACTGTAATGTTGAAAAGCTTTTCATATCTAGAGTTAATTAAAGGAATCTAGCTATGAAATTACAGAAGCCAATACTCTACAAATATTTTTTATAATATTTTCAATTATACTCCATTTATGCCATGATTTCAGTTTGTTGTGAATATGAAAACTTAGTCCAAATGGTTAAGAAAACAAACTAAGAACTTGTATGTAATTTTTGGATGTATACAGTTGAAATATTTTATTAAATGTGTGTACCTGTAATGTCCTTACGTAAAGCTAATATTGTCTCTTTGTCCTTTCCTCTCAGTGTTTGAATGCCCCAAGCACCCTTTTTTCATATATATCATCATCATCATCATCATCATCATTTAAATTAATGACAATTAACAGCTATGTTTTGATCTAGCTTTTATTGGATGTCTCCAGACAGGAAATTAGGAAATGTAATGCCCATCTACAAAAAGGGTCTGAAGGATGACTGGGGGAAATACAGGCCTGTCAGCCTGACCTCGGTACCAGGGAAAGGTCATGGAGCAGTTAATTCTAAGTGCCATCACATGGCTTGAACAGGACAACCAGGGGATCAGGCCTGGTCAGCACAGGAGTGAAAGGCAAACACCTCGCTGATCTCCTGATCTCCTGATCTCCTTCTATGACAGGATGACAGGATGACTTAGTGGATGAGGGACAGACTGTGGATGTTGTAAAGGTTTCGACATCATCTCACACATCATTCTCCTGGAGAAGCTGGTAGCCTGTGGCTTAGACAGGTTCACCCTTCACTGGGTAAAAAACCAGTCTGGAAGGCCAGGACCAGAGGGTTGTGGTGAGTGGAGTTACATCCAGCTGGCAGCTGGCTACCCCAGAGCTCATTACTGGGGCCAGTTCAGTTTAGCTACTTTATTGATGATTTAGATGAGGGGATGGAATTCACCCTCAGTTATTTTGTAGAGGACATAAAGTTGGTTGGGAGAGTTGATCTGCTGGAAGGCAGGCTCTACCAAGAGATCTTGACAGACTGCATCACTGGGCTGAGGCCAGTTGTATGAGGTTCAACAAGGCCAGGTGCCAGGTCCTGCGCTTGGGTCACAACAACCCCAGGCAGCCCTACAGGCTGGGGGCAGAGGGGCTGGAAAGCTGCCTGGGAGAAAAAGACCTGGGGGTGCTGTTCAACAGCAGCTGAACATGAGCCAGCTGTGCCCAGGAGGTCAAGAAGGCCAATGGCATCCTGGCCTGTATCAGCAACAGTGTGGCCAGCAGGACCAGGGCAGTGATTGTGCCCGTCCTCAGCACTGGTGAGGGCACACCTCAAATCCTGTGCTCAGTTTTGTGCCCCTCACTACACTGAGGTGCTGGAGGTGTCCAGAGGAGGGCAACTGAGCTGGTGAAGAGTCTTGAGCACAAGTCCTGGGAGGGGTGGCTGAGTGAGCTGGGAACGTTTAGCCTGGAAAAAAGAAGGCTCAGGAGGGACCTTACTGCTCTCTGCCTGAAAGGAAGTAAACATCAATGTATTAACAAGGTTAGACTAGCAGTAAAAACAAGTGAAATAACTTCCAGATATTGGCAGTTCTTTGTTCTTGCCAAATTACAGATTTTGTACAGGTTTCTCATTCCCTCTGATGTAGTATTCAAGCATTGAGAGCTGCTGACCTGAAAACCTGCATCAAAGTGGTTTAAGCATCTGACTGTTATGCATATCCTTTAATGTTGCTGTCATGGACCCTGAAATCTTATAGACTTAGGACAAGGCCCATAGACTTCCTGTGATTTTATTTTTTTTCATTAAATGTAATGAGAATAGCTCAACAGCAAGACAATATTCTCTACTGCATGGTGTCTACTTACATTTAACAGCTAGAGTTGGGCTGCTTGATCAACAACTCTCTACTACCCCAAATTATTCAGAATTCTCTGCTCTCTGAAAATTGTTTCTTTTCACTCCATACAAACAGGAACTGGGGTTTGTGGGATGGTGCCTAACCTATACCAAATTTCAGAGAGATTATGTAAAAGCTTATTCTTTCACTGCAGATTGTATGGGCTATAACATCTCTTTGCCCTGTGCAGACTCATAGTACTTTAAAGTTGGTTTGAAACTCCTGCAGAGGGCTTACCTAAGTATAAACAGGATAAAGAAAAATCTCTCTGAAGGCGCATTTTCAGTATGATAGTAGAGGTAATCATTCTGATCCTATTAACATCTAACAGGATTGTTTATAAAACCATTCCCCTATCTACCATTTGCTTTAAAAGTGCCTAGAGGACGGCCCTTAAATATCGTGAGACCTAATCCTTCTCCCAGACAAAAGAAGCAGGATTTTAGCCACAGTTTGTAAGCAGAACTGAGTGTAGCTCATGGAGGTGAGATAGCTGCAGGAATGGGGAAATATTTTGCTGCATTTTAAAAGTAATTCTAAATGTGTAAATCCTTAATATTCCTATCACCTGAAGTCACATGGTGAACTTTGTACCTAATAAGGAGAACCAGCCAGGAGGTTTTCATCAGAACTAAACTTAGAGATTGATTTTATTTCAGGACTGGTAAATATATTTTTTTTACCATGTCTGTGTATTAACAGTAGGATATAGCCTAGGGTGCACAGTTGAGCGCCCTTGATAGCATTCATTTCAGAGCTTACTGAACAGTGCCTTCATATTAATCTTCTTCTATTTCTGCTTGTTTGGATTTTTTGAATTGTTTTGCACATTTACACACCATAGCTCAAGTTAAAATTTCAGCCAATAGATGTTTAGACAGCTTTGAAACACAGTAAAATGAGACTCATTTTCCTCCTTCTGTTGCATACCACACCAGTATACTTCATTTAATCTTTCAAAGTAATTATTTTGGAGGGAAGATTTTAGGATGCTTTTTTTATCTGGTGTGGTGGGTTGACTGTGGCTGGATGGCAGATGCCCACCAAATTCACTGAATCACTTCTCCTCATCTGCACAGAAGAGAGAAATTGTAAGAGAGGGCTCATGGGTCAAGATAAGGGCGAGGAGAGATCACTCACAGATTACTGTCACAGGAAAAACAAAATTGACTTGAGGAAATCAGTTTCATTTTCCTCCTATCAGATCAGAGTAGGGTAATAATAAATAACATAAAATCTTAAAAAAACCTCACCTCACCACCCCTCCCTTCTTCCCAGGCTCAACTTTGGTCCTGAATTCTCTATCTCCTCCCCATCAGTGGCTCAGGAGAACAGGGCAAGGGGGCTGCAGTCACTTCTTCACATACTGTCTTTGCAGCTCCTTCCTCCTCAGGAGAAGACTTCCCACACTCTTCCCCTGCTCTAGGGTCTGGTTCTTTCCATGGGAAAGAGTCCTCCATGAACTCCTCCAATATGAGCCCTTCCCGTGGGCTCAGTTTATTGTGAGCTGCTCCAGCCTGGATTCCCCATGGAGCCACAAGTCCTGCCGGCAAAGCTGCTCCAGCGTGCGTTTCCCATGGGGTCACAGCCTCCTTCAGGCATCCACATGCTCCAGTGTGGGGTCACCAAAATAGGCTGCAGGTAGATACCTGCTCTACCATGGACCTCCAAGGTGGTAACCATGTGTTCGTTGCTTCTGACTACAGCTGTCCTCCTACAATTATTCAACATTTTGCCGAAGTGCACAGTGTTTCTGACACTAATTCTGTAACTGTTCTTTGAATGCATCACATGAGGTTTTGTCATTCTTGACTCCCTACTGTTAGAAAGCATCAACAGCTGCTAGGCACAATCAAAGCTGATCTAATACAAATTTGTCTTCTTTTGATAAGCTCAAGGACTGTTCAATCTCCTTGGTTTTTATAGGAGGGACCTTTTTCCAACTCATCACTCAAGGCTATATGACATGAAAAAAGATTCTGTAATCCTTATGCTGAATTTTAGTGATTTCTATGCAACTGCTCTTGTGAGTAGTCCCAAATAGTTCAACAGATGTATGTTTGAGTAAATGGTATAAGGATTAAATAATCTGGATGAAAATATCTCTTTCTTACATATATACATATGTTTGAAAGTTATTTAATAATAATATCATATTCTCTGAAAAGTTTATATTCAACTTCTTTCAACTTTTATTCTCTATTTAAAAATTCAACTCTGAAAGTTTACAGATTTTTTATTTCACTCTGAGATAAGCAGGTTGTCTTTTAAATCATGACCTAAATATTTCCTCCATATCTCAAGGTCATGTTCCCACTGACTGTTCTGTGATGGGAGCTGCTTAGGCATGAGAGCAAATTCTTCCTCCAGCCCCAGCTAGAGGTTTGAGTTCAGGCTACTCAGCACTGCTCAGAATTGAGACCACACGTAACTTAAATTGCTAATTCTTTTGGTTCAGTGGCAAACACCTTCGTCAAGACATTTTAAAAATAAGGTGATGAAAACAACAAAATCTGTTGCTCACAAATTTAGATCATTTGGAGTGTTCACAAGTACCCAGAATCCTGTTCAAAGTCTTAGACACTTTTCCTTTCTAATACACATAGTCCTTAAGAAATACTGACATCTGCTGTCAATATGGGACTGGAATCAGCCTGGTAGGAGGTTTTGTCTAGCTTACTACATTCTCCACCTCAAATGACCTCAAGTTGCTCTGTGCTTCAGAGTATTATTATTTCTCCTGAAACAAAACATGCCAGCTGTTAGTAGAAATGGGTATAAATTGGAAAGCAATTTGAAAACAATTTGGAACAGTTTCCTTTGTTGTCATTGACCTAGGACTACCTAAGAATTGGAAATGATCAGGTAGAGTTTTGTGTTGATTTCTAGTTAATGGCTCATATAAGGAGCCATTTGGATTTTGCATTCTCTTTTTAGAATAAAGTGTGTTCACCGAATCACATCAGTGACAGGAAGCTGTCATGAATAAACAAGAAGAGAATCAACATGCAGATTTTTCTAGGTTTTTATAAGTTAAAATAAATGAATGGATGAATGGATTAACATAAAATAAATAAAGAAAATTAGTAAAATAAAAGTTCAGGATATTATCAGGGCTCTGTTTTGAAAGCCTCCATTTCTGCTGATCAAAGATACATGCTTTAAATCACTTACATATAAGTAAGAATCTTCTTGTGTAGTGTCACCATTTTTATTTGCTTACTAAGATTTTTGTGGGATTTAGCTTTGGGCAGTTTGGTTAAGCATCTAGCCAAAGGTCATCTGGGATTTCCTGACGATGGAGTAAGATACACTGCTTCAACAAGATATCTACAAAAGAGTTGAGAATCTTGTGCTGGATATGCCCAGGGTTTTCTAATTTTCTATCTGCTGTAATGCCTATAACTAAGTGAAATGAGTTTTGAATGAAAACTGTCATTGTGGCTTGGCAGTCTGAAAATGTAACATAATCCAGAGGCTGGAATGGGCTTACTCTTTAGGTCTTGGTGGCTGAGTGTGTCATGAAGTGAAATAATCATGTTTGGTTACTGGCTTGTTTATCATTAAGATATTATATATTGCTTTTACTAAAACTTATTCATGAAAAGGTTTATTTTCCTAAATGCCAAGTATTTCCAAGTCATTTGTCAACTGTTCACTTACTCCTTATCGCGTGCCTTGACACATGTCCTAATGGAAATGTATTTCATTCTAGAAGACAATCATGTAAGAGTAGATTTGGGTGCATTGGCAGTAGGGAGGACAGTAATGCCTCTTATATTATAAATATTTGAAATAACTTTGCTAAGGTCATAGAAAGGCAGCACAGATTTCAAATACATATGTAATAGTTGTTTGGATTTTTTAAGGATCATGAAATTATGAACATCTCTTTGATTTGCCTTCATTTTTCCTACTGTTTAAAGTATTCCATACCTTACAATTTTTTCCTGGCTTTCAGTTATAGGAAGTCCAGGTTCATCCTACATTAAAAAAAAAAAGCAAGAATAATGCAAGCTTTGAAGGTACAGAACAAAATTATGCAGTCACTGACTTTTATTAATCCCTCATTTCATTCTTCAATCAATAATTACAATGTCTTCTTTCAAATTTTATTTAAATTTTAGTTTATGTTACATTATTTTTCTTGACAGGACTAACTATATTGAAAAATAAGTAAGTCAATTAACCAGAGGTGACTGAAGCATTTTTTTAACATATAGAGCAGAGTGAAAAAAAGGTCACACATTCATTTTTAGTTTAAAAAGCCAGTTTGTGATCTACATTTATTATTCTTGAAATAAGACAAAATATTCCCCCTCAAATGAAATCTTGATTGGTGTTGGCAAAGGAAAATCTCCTTTCTCTGATGTTCTGTGTCTGCCATTCTCTGCTTATTACATGCCTCCATGTGCAAAGTTCAGTTCTGTCCCATTAGGTTCCACCTGAAGACAAAGGTGCCCACTTGTGCTTGAGCCCAGGAGGTCAAACACATCCTGGGCTGCATCCAAAGCAGTGTGGGCAGCAGGTCAAGGGAAGGGATTCTGCCCCTCTGATCCGCTCTGGTGACACCCGCAGTATGCATCGCCATAGGGATTTCCCAGTACATGAAAGACATGGGAAAGACCTGTTGGAGTGGGCCCAGAGGAGGGACACAAAAGTATTCAGAAGGCTAAAACACCTCTCCTATGAGGAAAAGTTGGGAGAGCTGGGCTTTTTAAACCTGAAGCAGTGAAGGCTCCAGGGATACCGTATTGCAGCCTTCCAGTACCCAAAGGGGGCCTGTAAGAAAGGGAGGAACAAACATTTTAGCAGACCTGCAATTGGCAGGACAAAGGGCAATGGTTTTAAAGTGGAAGAGGCCAGGTTTAGATTGAACAAAAGGAAGAAATTTTTGCAGTGAAGATAGAACAACACAGAAACAGGTTGCCTGGAGAAGCTGTGGATGCCTCAGGACTGAAAGTGTTAAAAGTGTTAAAAGTAAGGTTGGCTGGGGCTTTGGTGCAACCTGGTCTAGTGAAAGATGTCTGTATCCATGGCAGGGGGTTGGGCTAGGTGATCCTTAAAGGTCCCTTACAACCCAAATCATTTCATGGTTCTGTGGATATCTTAATGTGAAAATGAAGGAAAAGTAGACTGGAGAGATATTTTCATCATTGTGAAAAGAGCCATAACCATGTTATCTGCAGTGGTGGGCAGAACTCTACACAGCTGTAGAATTCTGGCATTACCTTAGTGAAGAAAAGGGATAATGTTCCATAAGGGACTTGTTTCATTGTCTCAGACAGATGTTTTCCATCAGATTTTTCTCCATTCCTTGTGAAGCCTTTATCTTCTGTGAGGCAGACAGCTAGAGTAATTCTATAACACAATTTCTCTTCATTTTCTCAATTATGCATCTCAGACACGGAGCACTGAGATAAAGAAATGGCCAGCAATGTCAAAGACAAGTATTGAAAGCGTGAAAATGGAAGAACCACCTCTTCTTTGTAGGCTGAGGAAAAATATGATAGAAGTGAGGAAAAGGATCATACATATGTGGGAGTACAGTAACAGTTGCATATGGCTCAAAAGAGTGGACTGACAAGAAAGTGAAGAAACAGAATTATACTAAGAGCACTGCAGGAAAAAAGTAGTATTAGGGAATAGAGGAGTCAAAGCATTGAGCATTTGTGGAAGAAGAAGATTGATGTTTATATGGAAAAGTTGAGGATAAAAGAAAAAAAATACAGGTTGCAAATGGGTGATTGTCACAGTTAGGTAATCCACAGGTCTTCTGTGGTTGCACCTCTAGTAGTAAATTAAACAGTGTCTAGAAACTTTCCTGGGGGCTAGCAATACTGCTATATATCTTAGAATTATTTAAATGGTCCTTGAAATGGTTTTAATGCATTTCCTAGTCCAGTAGCTTACCATACATCAAGCACCATTCTCAGTAGGCTGTCTTCATGTACACACCCTCTTTTGGAGATAAAAAAAATTTCATCAAGTCTGTATGAAGTGCTTTCTTCCAGATTGTGGTTCTGAGCCCATTTCTTTTACCACTATAGATATAACCAATCCATCTTGTTCTGAAGAGTAGCAGTGGCTAAAAGTAATTGTTTTTCTTCCAAAAGCCTGAAAAATTTAGATTTAGCCACAGGTAGACAGACACATAGGAAAGGATCCAGGAGACAAGTTTCCTGAGAAAAACCCAAATAGTCATGGCATATACACAGCAATCTGCTTTGCCAAATGGCATAAAAAAGAGTTTCAGTTTCCCAAATGTCAGGGGGAAATGATGCAACTGCTCTGGTGTAAAGGCTGTGCTGCTGTTTAGGCAGTTGGACTAGATGATTGCTGTAGGTCCCTTCCAAGTGAACCATTCTAATGTAATGGACACTGAAAAGGCAACCCTACAGTCATGCAAAGATTTTTTCCACCCTAAGCAAATAAAATGTGGTTCTTTTCCCTCCTTATTATTCCAGAACTTAATTTCTTTCAAACTCTTCAATTTTATCACTGTGGGTAGTCTCACATGCTGTGTGTACACTTACAAGGACCCTAGGAATAGGGGAATGTGCATGAAACCACTTTTTGCTTCATTCTTTTCTACATAACTTCACCTGCAGTTTTCAGCAGCTCTTTCATGTAGGCATAAAGGAAGGCTGAGTCAAAGAATTAAATGCATTTCATTCTTCACAGCATGTAAAGCATGTGATTAGAAAGAAAAGGGCCTATTTGAGGTCACAGATTGTGGAGGAAAACAGCATTTACTCTCAGCCCACAAAAGGTCTTGATTTTGATTGACTTAATTTGAACCCCTAAGGTTCTGGGGGAGAAGAAGAGTTCAGTTTCCTTTGTTTTGTTTCGGGGGTTTTTAAAGAGCTAGTTCCCACAGAGTAATTTTGAATATTACAGAGAAAAAGTTTAAAAGCCTTTTTCAAATAATCTATTTGTTCCATAATAAAAATATTTGAGCATTCAAAGCTCAATTAGCTCTACACTTTTAAAGGATTTTCTAAAAGGACTCTTTACAAGAGCTAAAGAAGTACTCTTTTCCTCTTTTTACACCAGGATTATCCTATTCACTTCAAGGAATTTACAGACTAAGTATGTAGAGAAATATATGACAGGAGAATTTTAATTTAGCTGTTTACCCTAGATTACAAAATCCTGTGTTGCACAAACTCCTAGATCTCCCCATTTCTATAAGATAGGTCAAGTAGGCGCATCTTTAAGATGTTAAGATAGTGCTCAAAAAAGTTAGGCAAGGATCCTCATATACTTAGAATCATAAAAAGATTTAGATTGCGAAAGACCTTCTGGATCGTCAAAATCAACTGTTAACCCAGCACTACCAAGTCCACCACTAAACCATGTCCCCCAGTGACACATCCACACATCTTTTAAATACCTCCAGGGATGGTGACTCCACCACTTCCCTGGGGAGCCTTTTCCAATGCTTGGTAACCCTCTCCATGAAGAAACCTTTCCTGATAAAGTCTAAACCGTCCCTGTTGAAACTTGTGGCCATTTCTGCATGTCCTGTTACTTGATACTTGGGAGAAGAGACAAACTCACTTTGCCACAACCTCCTTTCAAGCAGCTGTAGAAAGCAATAAGGTCTCCTTCACAATTCCTCTTCTCCAGACTAAACACTCCCAGCTCACTCAGCCACTCCTCACAAGATTTATGCTCAAGACCCTTCACCACGTCCGTTGCTCTCCTCTGGACATGCTCCAGCCCCTCAATGTCCTTCTTGTAGTGAGGGCCCTAGACCTAAACACAGGATTTGAGGTGTGCCCTCACCAGTGCCAAGGACAGGGGCACAATCCCTGCCCTGCTGCTGCTGGCCACACTATTGCTGATACAGGCCAGGATGCCATCAGCTGTCTTGGCCACCTGGACACATAGCAGGCCTCATGTTCAGCTGCTGTTGACCCACAGCTGTGAGTCCATTTCTTCTGGGCAGCTTTCCAGCCCCTCTTCCCCCAGTCTGTAGCATTGCCTGGGCTTGTTTTGGCCAATATACTTGGTACCCTGTGTGTGCAGAATTAAATGCATCAACTCAGAACATTTTACACTGTGAATGTTGGACAAGGCTGATGGGGAGCAAATGAAGAAAAAATAGTTTTGCTTACAAAACTCAAGATTTTTCAGTCATCTTCTTCCTAAGGGTCATATTTCCCATCATTCAGCAGCACAGGCCTTTAGGACACCTATTGAATTTATCAGTTAAATTAACTTATTTAGGCAATCAGTAAATGGTGGAAGTCTGCAAATCAGATTATATTATGCACTGGAGCATAGTCTACCTTCAGGATTTCACTCCCTTTTAATACACAATCACCCTGCACTAACAGCACCACACTGCCTTCAACAGCTTTGTTGGTTTATTCCTCTAACCACTGAAACCTCTCTGCAAGCTCAAGGGTTACTTTACAAATTGGAGTTGCATTGTGCATCTTTCCTCTTCTCCTCTCAGGCTGTCCCTAACCAGCCTTGGACCTTGAGTCTGCTGGGTTCAGCTGTGTACCCCACGAGGTGAGACGTATTTCATGGCAAAAATTTCTGTTTAATCTGTGAGACTCATGCTAAGCTCTGGGCTGAAATGCCTTTTACTATTTATTTATTACATCCCGAAAACATATTAAATTTTGTAATGAAACAGATGAAGAAAGGTGTCTTGAAAATATAATTTTAGAAAGGAAGTAAAAAAAAACAACCTAGGAGATTGAATTGTTGTATCTTTTTTAGTATGCCATTGGAAGTTTTCTCTATAAAATAAAGCTATTTATTCCATCTGAGGAATAGACATTTTAGGTAGATTTGTCTCATTTTAAACTATTGCATTAATGGAAATCATATTCTGTTGCTCATGCCTTCAAGTTCCTGGAACAGCTAAGGACATATTGTAATAAAGGATTTCATGCCACACACCTCTCAACAGGTGTCAGAGGGGCAGTTTACAAAGTAAGGAAAGCATAAGCAGGGCAAGGGCTTTTATGCCATGACTAAATTAATTTTTAGACGAGGTGTTATAAAAGCATGAGGGCAGCTGAGTGCTGAGTAAATTTGCATTTGAAAATGTACCCATTTATTCTCTTCCTTCAGTTCTGCAGAAACAATGAGTCAGGCCAAATGCTGACGTAAATGAAATCCAGGCTACTCAATTCAGAACATCCCACAGGTGAAGGCTGTGCTAAGCCAACAGTGCTGGGAAGTTAATTAGAAGCTGGATCCAGCAAATACTTAGTCATAATTTCTCCAGGAAAATTGTGAATTGGAAGGCTCAGAATAGCATGGACAGATGCTGTCTTCTGGATCAAGCAGTGTGATTTTGGCCTATCTCAACTGCTCCGTATTTATCACCTTTTGGAGATTTCCTGTTCTGTAGCTTTTCTGACCTCGAGGGCTGCATGGAAGTGGTTTCTAACGTGCCCCAGGCATGCCCAAAACAGGAAAGGGAACACTGAAATGGCATTGAAGCCAAGGGTTTGTTTTCCCTCCCTAGGTCTGCCAAGTAACTTCATACATTTTTTAAAATGCATGTATATATATTTATATATAGTGAATGGTTTTCAGTTGTGCAAGGGAACAAAATTATGAGGGCACTCCTGAGGTAGTTTGGCATCATGATCTTGAAAACACAACTTTCTCATACATGTGTTCTCATTTGAAGAGTACTGAGAAAGGATTAAGAAAAAAACACCCATTAAATGAGTATCTCAACATGATTTTTTATCATTGAGAGGACAAGCTGTTTGACACTGAAGCACACCAAAATGACTTGTCTTCACTTTAAAATCTTCCTCTTGGGAAAGAAATGAAAATAAATCACTTCATTCACGTGAAAGAAATTTCCTTTTCAAAAAAAAATTAAATTTCAATAGTGTAATCATAACTATACATCCTGAAAACAAAAAGAGTGATTTAGGGCAGCTTCTTTCTCGTTGGAAATGCACCATCACTTACATGTACAGTTGGTAATTAAAAAAGATTCTTTTGGAGAGGCTGGAGCTCAGAAGATTGTCTAGTGATGCCCTACAGTCAGAAAATTGCAAATATATATTACTGAAAATCAATTTTTACTATATTGTGTCCATATTGCTTTAACATGCAGACATTAGTTTTGGTGTAAAACAGTACAGAAATTGTAGTGATACAGTCGTGTTATCTCTTAGAAAGAAAGATTATTTGTAGTGCAAAATGCCCTATTTATTATACACTGGTTATTGAGATAGTTGGAATGGTGCAGTGAGAGAAAAACAAATTTCTTTACAAAAGGAATAATGAGTAGATCTTGTATACAATTTTTTGTATAAATACAATATTCCTACGTCTTTTGGGGTAGAAGGAGGAGAAAGAAATGAAAGATCACCAAATTTTTAAGAGGGTTTTAAAGAATAAAACTTTTAGGATATCTGCTAATGATCTGACAATCTGCTAATGATCTTCATCTGCTAATGATGAATCAGAAACAGTACCTGTCATAATAATTTGCCCATCAATTAACAAATACAGAATAATTATTTCCATTTTAGATCAAGGCTTGAAAGGGTATTTGGGTTTTAAACTAACACTTCATTTAGAGGAAAATACTGTTTTTTTCAACTTACACTATTCAAAAGTAATTCAGGACTCACACAATCACAGACCTAAGCAGTAATTTCAGCTAACACTTACATGAATTGCCAATACCTCACTGAAAGGGAGCAACCTTCACTGAGCATCCTGTGCTAGGCCTTGGCAACTCGTAGAGAAGGGAAGACTTTCATTAACTTCGCAACTCTGAAGGTTGGGGGAAAAAACACACTTAAGTCCTTGTCTATGGTCTACTGTAATGCAGAAGCCAAAATAGAAAAGGAATGATAGAAATATTTTCCACATGCTTGGGATAAAATGTCTTAGTTTTGTTTCCATATGTATAAGGAAAGGCTTTCTGAAATTTATACATAACCTAATGTTTTGAAAGATGATTCTGCATACAAGTTGGATGCTGTAGTTATCAACAAGATCCACCAGGCAATCTGAATGGAAACACAGAATAAATTGAGACAAAGCATTAGAAGTTCTTCTCAGTAAAAAGAACTTTTCTGTCAGTGCACATGCCAAAAAGTTGATGTTACAATAATGAACATTACTTAACACTGAAGCATATTTCAATTATTCAAACTCTGCTAATTTAGGTTTTAAATACTCAGCATTTCCACAAAAAGGGTTGAGCAACACCCATATCAGATTCCCTAGTTTTTTGCCAACTTTTTCACTATCCAGTAACATCTGAGGAGTTAAAAGGCAACATTAATAAGATACGTACCTCAGTCAATGCTTCAAAACGGCACGTGTACAACGGATCTCTTTCAATATTCCACTACCTCACTAGAGATGACTTATTTGTAGAAATGTGGAGTGAAATGTTACTACTAATGAAATGAAAACTACTTATTTGGTTATTACAGTTTGGTAGTGAAATTTGTGTCAATTTTGAACATGGGATGGACTTATTTTAAGAGATGCTCAGCATCTGATGTTCTTTGGTGCCTACAAGAACTGCATTAATGATAGCTGCCTACTCAAACAAATGTTGGAAGACTGTGAACCGTTACTTATATTTAGGTTTTAGCTTTTAGCAGAAATATGTGGGTGATACAAAGGAAAAGATTTTCTAAAGATATCATAGAACAAGTGTAGATATTCTGATGAGCTTGGAGAGTCTGTTTTAGATGTATTTTTGTCAGCAATGATTTTGGTATATCCTGATGGGTTGGATGGGATTACCTGTAGTACTTGTATTCCCTATATCTTTATAATTCTACAGATAAGAGAATAAATATTTGGGGCTGGGATAAGAGTAGAATCATCCAGTTTCCTCAGCAAGATCAAATTAAGTACCATGACTAGAATAGTTTTCTAAGATTTAATGGTTTAATTTGGAAATAATGACATTTCATCCCAGTATGCTGAAAGATCTGGCTGATGTTGTTGAGAGACCTCTCTCAGTTATTTATCAGGGGTCTTGGGAATATGAAGAGGTTCCAGATGACTGGAAGTTAGCAAATGTTATTAGAATCTTCAAGAGGGCAAGAGAGAAGACCTTGATAATTATAAGCCTGTCAGTCTCACTCCAGTGCCTGGTAAAATTATGGAGAAGTTTGTTGGGGGAATTATTGAAAAACACTTGAAAGACAATGCAGTCATCACTCAAAGTTAGCATAGGTTCATGAAGGCGAAATAATGCTTCACTAACTTAATTTACTTTTATGACAGGGTTACCTGACTAATGGATAAAGAGACGGTACCAGACACAGGTTTTTTTTGTTTGGTTGGTTGGTCGCTTTTTGTTTGTTTTGTATTTTTTTGGTGGGTTTTTTGGTGGGGTTTTTTTGGTGTTTTTTTTTTGTTTTTTAAGGCTTTTTATACTCTCTCTTATGGTATCCTTCTATAAAACTATCCAGTCATGTATATAATACAACGTGTGACCAATTGGCTGAAGAGTTGGACCGAAAAGTGTTGGGAGGCACGGGTTGAAAAGCAGTGGTTGGTGAGCAGATTGGAAATTGCTCAAGTGGCCTTTCAATTGGGAATAAGTCTGGATTAGCCTGCGTGACCAGCAGATCAGGGATCTTCTAACACGGACCCTGTTTAACAGTGCCTGTGTCTGTGCTTGTGAGCCTCTGTCCAGGTACTGCTTTACCTGGTTAACAAGATAACAAAAATAAATTTACTCTCTCCATTCTAGCCACAAATTTGTGGTTGTCCCAACTGCCTGCCTGTATTGATTCACACAAAGAGTTGCAGTAAATAGGGCAACTTTTGGTTGGTGGCTTGTCACTAGTGGTGTTCTCCAGATCTCAATTTTTTGTCAAGTTCCCATCAACATTTTTGTCAGACCTGGATGCTGGAATTTAATGCACACTAAGCTTGTCAAGTAAGCTAAATTAGGAGGACTTATTGACTTCCTCAAGGATAGAGAGGCCCTTACAGAGAGACCTTCACGGATTAAAGGGCTGGGCCATCACCAACCACATGAATTTTAACAAGCGCAGATGCCAGATTCTGCACGTGGGATGATGTAATCCTGGATGCAGGTATAAACTGCAGGCAAAAGACTGGAGTGCAACCCTGCAGAAAGAAGTTCTGGCAAGTTCAGTACAAGTCAACCATGTGCCCTGATGGCCAAAGTTCAGCTGTGTCCTGTGGTACATTAGGCCCAGTATAGCTAACCAGCTGGAAGAAGTGATTTTCGCACTGTAATCGGCATTGTTGCAGCCTCACCTCAAGTACGTGTGCATCTTGATTTCAAAAATATAATATGGATATAAAAATATTAGAATGTACCCAGTTTTTCAAGTTGCCCTATGGGGAGTCAATTATCCTTGCGGATCCTTTCAAACTCAGGATATTCTATGATTCTGTGAATCCTGGAAACTGGGGTAAGATAGAAAACACTTTTCAAGGGAACATAAAAGAAGAGTTAATAATTTTAAATGACAGTATGTACTTCAATTCTGAAACTAATAGCTTGGTTTATTGCCTGAATTTTTCACTATGCATTTTTGAAAATTGTAAGCATATGTATGTTCAGAAAAATGCAATTATCGAATGCTTAAGTGTACTAATTAGGCACCTCTTCCAGCTTCATGTTGTGAGAATGATATGAACTACTTCTATGCATCTGGAATGGATATTTGATCAAAAATTGAAAGGGATAAAATCCCCACAACTTAAAGCCACGCCCAATTTGGTTTCTATGAGTAGTAAGTTAAATATATATCTCAGAATAGATTTCATTTTATTCTTCATTGTTTCAATTTCTTATACAAAGACTAAAAGCAGAGCTTGTTCTTAATGTATTTATTTTTTAAATTTATGGTCAGAATTTTTTTTTATTATATTCACCTAGATACAATTTAGGTTTCTGATTTACCGTCAAATTAATTATTTTTTATTTTTTGCTTTGCAGAGTAATGGTGTAGAGTTTATATCAAAACATTTATTGTGTTGACTGCACTGTATTTTCCTCAGTATTATGTATTTCAATCTATTTTTAAGTATGCATGAATATATGTAAAATATTTAGAAATATTATTTTGTAATTTCTTATTTGACAAGTATTTCTTATGAAGTATTCAATTTAGGGGATTGAAAGGGATTGAAAGAAGGGACTTATTTATACTCATAAAAAATAACAATTCACTTTTTTTCCCTCCCATTAATTATGTTTTCTAGTGCACCCACTATGAAGATAAGAAAAAAGACTTTTGAGCATTATATTTAATTCCTTAACTTTACTTTTGGGCCATCTTACTGAGTTCTGGTTATAGTGTAACAAGTATTTTCTAACTCATGTAAATAAATTATATATCAAACTAAAGCATCATAGTTGTTTGAAAAAGAACCTATTATGACTTGTGTGCCTTACTGGGCTAGTCAAGTTTGAAAGCACCATTGTGTTTTCTTTCAACTGAAGATGCAAACTATGGTTTTTAATTAAACTCCATTAGGATAGATTTACCATTAACAACCTGTTGAGACAGTTACCCTGTCATATATCACAGCAGTGAGTAAAGACACTGCTTTACATGAAAAACGATATTCTAGAGAACAGTGCAGTGGGAAAGCTTAATGGTTAATGCCTACCATTAAGATATACCCATCATCTGCATATAGTCCATCTTTCTTCCAGGTCTACTGGAAGATCTGTTCAACCCACCTGAGCATATTCTCAAACAAATCTGTTTGCAACATGAAGATAATACATTTCCAGACAACAGCAACAGAACAGATTGCCTAGCAGAGAGTAGGAGACAATTCAGCAGCCTTTTCTTTAGACAAATGAACCAACTTGCCAGCTTAGAAATGTTTTCTTTATCTCATTGGCAGAGTTTTCTGTTTGTGCCACAGAGTTCATTCGCCCACGTACACCTCAGATCTGGCTAGGCTAATGAAAGCTCCAAATCTCTTAAAATATACAGAGACCTTATATTATATCCCAACTGACTTTACAATGAAAAAAACAATAAAACTAGAACCATGGATACTTGGATGCACAAGTATCCAAGTTATACTCCTTCTCATCTTATTACTTGTTGCCTGGGAGAAGAGAAAGACCCCTGCCTCACTACACCCTCCTTTTAGGTAGCTATAGAGAGCAGTAAAGTCTCCCCTCTTTTTCTCCAGGCATGTGAAAAAGTAATGGGAAACCACCTAATAAACTCTCATTCTTTTACTTGAGTGTATTTTTATTTTATCTGTAAAGGGATCTTCATTTTCAATTTGTGAACTAGTACTCTGAAGTAATGAATTTCTTTTGTGTGAAAAAGAAAATATTGCTTTCGACAAAATGCATTATAATTTTGTATTTTTTGCATAAATTTTCATGGCATGCTCACATACAATATTTATGCTTTGTATTATGAGACATTCTGTAAAGATTTTATTTAATATTGCTTAGATTTGCAGCAAAACTTTATTAGCAGTCAGAAATAAATTTATCCCATTAACTTCCCTGCGTATTAGCCCACTATCAGAAAAAAGAAAGCCACACTTTAGAGGTAATTCAAATATTGAAATTACATTCTTCATATTTATCTGTCATCATCTGTTTTCACCTCTGCATCTGCAGTGCTTTCTGAAATGCCCTTTTCCACCCAGATGTTTGGTACACTGAATGCTTAAATAATGAACTGCATTAAAAATACTTTTGGAATTGATTTATTTCAATATCCACATGAAGTGGCAACAGAGGAGAGGAAGAAAGGAAATGAAGTGATTAATTGTATGCACTTCAGAGGTGAAAGCTCCTATTTTCTCCATCTAATTGTGGCTTCCACAAAATTCAAAAAAGGCTCTTAAACTGGATTAACACAAAGACACATTTCTGACTAAATAAAGCTTTTTCTGGTCTTTCTGACATTTTATACTTTTCTGCAATGCAAGCAGTCCAGTGTTCATGAGTGTGCTGTGCTCAGCTTGGAATTTGGGCATGTCTCTTTTATGAGTGCAGAACTGTTTTTTTCAAATATCTGTGATGAAGATACCGAAATCTCAGATAGTCTTTCTAAATTTCCTGAGTTCCCAGTATAGCAACAGAAGATGCAGTAATTTCATTTCAAATTAAGAGTTTAAAATGGGTCTTTAAAATGACACTGTTTCTATATCAGAAGCACTGTTGATTAAATTGGGTAACTATGCTGTAAGTGATTTTTTTCCAAATGTAGGTAAGTTGTAGAAGCTGGAGAGAGCTCCATTAATGCAGGGACACAGAAGGGTAGGAAAAAACATTTTTGAAATCAGGCTGATTTGTTCCTGATATGTGTTTTGTTGTGACAAGGGATCATTTTGAAGTTATCTGGCGTGCACTTTTGATAGCCAAGGACCAAAGAACAAAACTTCAACAAAAATAAAATAAAAAGTCTCATTTCTGCATATTTCTGTCTGTGTGTATTTCCATAGGAAATGGTTCAGCCATCTTGTACACATTCACTGATACCCCTGAAGATTGTTAGGCACTGGAGGAATTAGCAGCCTGAATAAAAGTCCTCAAAAACAGTATATCAAATTTCTTGCTCGTATTTTGTGATTAAAATCCAACAGAAACAGAATATTCTTTGAGGTGTCATTGTGACTAAGGGAGAAAAAATGCCATTGAGAAAAAGGTTATCATGAAACAGCACCATGCTTTTACACGTTCTGTTAAAAATCTGACCTGAGGTGAGCTGAGACAAAACTCCAAATCAGCAATTGCCATCAGATGTTAGATGAAAATGAAGTAAAAAACTGAAATGCAGATCTTTTCAATGACAAATAACTGAAGTTTTCTAAGCAATAAAACTTGCTTAGAAATTGGTAGGGTCTTGCACCCACATGGACAAGAGAGTGCTCTCTACAGTTAATCAGGTCTGACTGCCTCGGAACTGGTGGGTGGGACACCAGGTTTCCTACCCAATATGTGACAGTCAGAACAGTGAGAAAACATTTTATTTGCCTAGGTATTCACCTGTGGACCTTTCTTGTGGAGCTTAAAGTGCATTCCTTTCCTTTTCAAATGAATCAAAGGTTGCTCTTTTAAAATCTTATCTGAAATGTTGCAGCTGACCTTTCCACAGTAGCTTGGGTGTTACAGCACTTAGAGAAGATGGACAGAGCAGCACTGATTCCCTCTGCTCTCTGAGTTATTTCAAGGTTGCTTTTGTTTCCTCCTCAGTGTCTGATCTCATCAGGCTAGCTAGCCAGGGAGGATTTTCCTTACTTTCCTCTGAAACTGAGACACTCCTTATAAATATTACTATGGACAGAGAAGAGATCATGATAGAAGAAGGACATGGACCTGCTGGAGTGAGTCCCAAGGAGGGCCACAGAGATGATCAGAGGGATGTAACAGCTCTCCTGTGTAGACAGTCTGAGAGAATTGGGGTTGTTCAGCCCGGAGAAGGCTCTGGGAGACCTTATCACGTCCTTTGAGCACCTAAAGGGGACCTTTACAGGAACTTTTTACATGTAGGGCATGTAGTGATAGGGTAAGGAGTAATGGCTTTAAATGAACAGAGGATGGGTTTAGATTAAATATTAGGAAGAAATTTTTTACTGTGGGGGTGGGGAGACACTGGCAGAGGTTGCCCAGAGAAGCTGTGGATGCCTCATCTCTGGAAGCGTTCAAGGCCAGGCTGGATTGGGCTTTGAGTGAACTGCTCAAGTAGAAGGAGTCCCTGGGACCCCAAGGGAGGTTGGAACTGGATGAGCTTTAAGGTCCCTTCCAAGTCAAACCAATAAAGAATTCTATAATTTTATAATCCTATGACAGAATGCTATCATCTGATTCAGCTGATTCCCATGAGAGACAGTCACAATTCTTTTCCCATCTTGAAGGGTCCAAAGACATTTTATGATCAAACACCACGTACTAAGCATGAATTAAACACTCAATGGCACAATCACTGTGTCAAATTGAGGCACATATAGAACCAGGCCACGGCATCTGGTGACATGCAGTGCTCAAAAATAGAAGATAATACAGGTTTTTAAGCATCTGTGGAGTGAAACAGATGCAGCTTCACAATTCTCAGGATTAATAAGGCAGTAAATTCTTCCAAGTCTGTCTTAAGGCACATAAATTTTTTTTTAGATCTAACCCTTAGCTTCATGCAGATTTCTTTCAAAGTCCATTAATTTATAGCTGCCATTATGGCATATTGACATAGTGCATAAATGTCAATTCGCTCAGATAGACATACACTAAGTAATTTCCCACTTAGACTTGGGGAGGAGAGAGGGACACAAAGTGTGCTAGAACTTTATAAATGTTGCAGACAAAGTAAAATTTATGTGATGTGCAGATGAAACTCCTGGTGGTTTGTTCCTTCCATACACTTCAAGAGTCTATTTTGAGATAATTAATCTATTACCTGTTTCTTGGAAATTTTTCCCATGAATTAAGTTTTGAATGTTAAAAAAAAATACTTTTATATAAATTTGAAGACTCGTGAGCTTGAAAATAGTCACAGTTATATATTCAGGTCTGTAATGCAGAACAGTAGGTTACTGTTGCTTTTTTTACCCTTTATTATAATAAAGTGTTTTATTTTGCTGCTTCAAATATCCCTTGCTCTATTGGTACCAAGAAAAGTGCAATAATATGTTTCAATTATGAACATTATCTCTGCTCATGGCAGAGATAATGTTCATAATTGAAAGGGAGTAGTTTATTTTTGGAACCAATGCTTTAAAAAAATACAAATGTATAGATTTCATATTTTCAGCTTTAATACATTTTTCTTCCTTATAATAAATCCAGATAAATATTATGCCTACTAGATTTTTCATGGGACAAGAGGGATCTCCCCCATAACAAAAAATCTCTTTCCCACTTCCTCCCAAAACCCTGGTGGATTGCATCCTGTAGGTCAACAAATTTTTAACCTCAGATTTAGAATATAGATTGAAAATCAAGATTCGAAATTGAAAATTAATTTCACATTTTTCTTCAGGAAATGATTATTTTTAAATAATTGACAGACCATTTTTAAGACTGTCTCTATACATGGTATATGCTCTTTCTCTTGCATAGTCTTGACCCAGAACCCCCCCTTTTCCAGAACATTCAAACAAAATACATGCTGAAGTGATCACAGACTGAGAGGTGATCAGGATAATGTCACTACAAATTTGGAATGCCATTAAGCTACACAAAGAAGTTAATACCACTTCGAAAGAAATATTCAGATTAAACAATGGAATGTATGGAAGATAAATTATATGTATAAAAGAAACTACTGAAAATATCACCATGAGCTTGAATAAATATCAGATATTTGCCATCTAATTTTCTGTGTTACGTGGTTTTTTTTTGAGCCTCACAATTACACAGTGATCTCTTTCAGCTTCCTTACAGTTCATAGTCTTTTCCTCCAGTGATCGTTCTTACGGCACAATAGTTTTTTTCCAACCTCATAGACATTCTGTTCTGTGCTGGTTTTCCACCCACCCTCCCCTGGTAGCTAACTGCACAGCAGCCCACTCGCAGCAGCTCTTTTCACAGATGAAATATAGATCTTGTAATTGCCATACAGCTTCAATTTCCTTGGACTTCTCATCTATATTAATCTGAAAATTTCACTGCAGTAGTTATGACAATCTTTACTTTTACATTTCAGAAATAAAATATCCATACTTAGATCATCATAGAATCACAGAATGGTTTGGCTTGGAAGGAACCTTAAAGATCATCTAGTTCCAATCCCTCCGACATGGGCAGGAACATCTTCCGCTACACCCAGTTTCTCAAAGCATTGCCGAACCTGACCACGAACACTTCCAGGGGTGGGGCAGCATCCCTTGGTAACCTGTGGCAGTATCACATCACCCTCGCAGTAAACAATTCCTTCCAAATATCTAAAACTACCCTCTGGCAGTTTAAAGCCATTCCCCCTTGACCTAGCCGGGTCACATCAAGCTTCTCATCTACCAACACCCCAAGATCACCAGTTTCTCTTGATTTCACTAACCTATGCTTTTTCTAGATGGACCACATTATTTTATAGGAGTTTTCTGTCCTCTAAGTTACTTCTAGCATGTAACAACTGAGTGATGTTCATTTCTTCAATTATCTAAAAACCAATATTCAAAAGAATACACATATTGTTTGATTAAACACTCTTTGAGATCAGTGCTGAAGTGCTTATTTTAGAATACATGGAGAAAAAATATTAGACTAAAAAAGCCACTTGTGAAAATTTTAACCTTTTATTTTTTTTTAATGCTCTGTCTTGAAAACACAGTTACTACAGAAAATAGATAAATTTTATTTCTAAAAACATATTTCTCCTACCCACTCCTTCAGACCTCACCCCTCTAACCCCAAAATCATGAAGACAACTGTGTCCAGACAATTTCTGAACCTTCCATGAGCTACGTTATTACAAAGATACTTCTTTGTAGTCCCAGTGCATCCTCACATGCTGCTACTCATCCTTCATTTATAAGTCTGAATCACAACACATACCAGCAAAAAGACCTCCCACAATCTAAAAAGATTATCTTTCATGGGATGTTTGGACTACATGTCAAAAGTGTTTTATCATATCGTATATTCAGAATAAACAATGGATTGTACCTTCAAGATACAAGCTAGAGGGGATGAAAAGTCCATTGAAACCAAAAGCACCGAGTTTAACAACAGCCAATCAGTAAATCACGAACTACAAATGTTCATGATCCAGTCAGTACAATTATTTTTCAAAGAAATGTTTGTTTAAATTATTACTTAGTACTTCTATTTATATACATTGATTTTATTCCTGCAGGCTATTTACAGATTCTTTTCCTCACGCTGGGGTGGGTTTGTTTAAACATCCATTTCTCACTAAGATATTTTAAATCAAAGTTTGTGTCAAAGAAATATTCAGATGTTATTATATAGTACATGTATTACTGCATGTTACACTCATTTCTATTTCAGTCAGATTAAGGAAACCCAAGCACTTTGCTATTTATAAGGGACATAAGGTCAAGAATCAAAAGACCATACTTTTATTTACTTTTTATTCATGGCAGGTAGTTTCTGTGATTTCTGGCATGTCTAAATTCAGCATTGTGATTCCAACTACATATTACAAAATTGAACATTTTCATATACATTCAGTATATATTTAATAATATTAATCAGTTTTTGATCACAATACCTACTGATATGTCAATAATTAGGTATGTAAAAAAAAAAATAACAAACCAAAACATTCTTCTCTTGGTGAGCCAAATATGCGATAAGGGTGTGTGTTACAATTTGTAAAATCACTTTGCTTATCTTGTTCTGGGTCAGATGATCAGCTCACGAAAAAGAAATTCCAGGACACATTCCACATAATTTAAGACACAAGCCTTTGTTCTGTGATTCTTATTTTTTACACAGTCATGCAGAACACTTCCCCTCATGCTCTTTCTGTAAACAGAATTTACCACTATCTAAATCACAGAGGGTTTTTTTTATATTCAAAACCAAACTGGAAAAAAACTGTAGAAATCAAGATATTTGGGATTATATTAGAGCCGTGCTTAACATTTACATGAACTACTAAATATTTTAAACTCCAGCACCTTAAAATACACAGCAAAACATAAAGGGTCAATCTTCAAATGAAAAAAAAAGTTAAATCACGAATTGCAAAAAATTTGAGCAAGGTATTGACATTATTTTCTTTTTCAATTTTTCTCAAAAGATGTTTAATATTTCTCACAGAAATGAAAGGACCTGAGTATGCATTAGATCTTATATCCTCAGGCCATGCCCAGACAGCTATGCCTGCAAATGGGGTCACACAGAATGAAAGCTGCCCACCACTGTCATTTGATTTTGAGAGCATTGCACCAGAAATCAAACAGAAAAGGTATTAGCATTCATTTACTGGCTACATTGTTTCTGCTTCTGGGTGCATAGACATGCACTGAAAAACCTAACTGTTGGATCAGACTCAAGGTTACAATAAAGCAAAATCTAGAGGATATTGTACCTTTTTTGGGGGTACTGGTTTTTTCTCCCTTCCCTCTTTTTCTTTTTTTTTTTTTTTTTTCTTTATAATAGCTGTTCTGGCTTTTCACAGATCCATTATCTTTACATGCCAGGATTTCTTCTTTTTAATTTTCATCATCATTTTGACTTTCTTATAGCCTTTGCCAGACAAAAGCAGCAAGAGTGTGTCAAACAATCAGGTGAAATAAAAACAAGCTTACAGAGATGATCAAAAACTTGTAGGTGAAAATCTTGGATATAATGCAAAAAATGCATGATTCATTAAGTCTTTTGAGCTTGTGCTGGTAACAGATGCTTGACTAGACCAGAAGGAACAGAAGCACTGAGAGGCCAATGATGAGCAGTGATGGACTTTGAAAATTCAGCCTGGTTCATGTCTTGCTTTGGCACATATCAGGGACATTTCACTGCAGGTGACAGAGCAGTCTCACTGAAATCTGCATGAGATCAGTTTGTTCTCTACCATATCATCTTCTGGGTTTGTAAAACACATGTAAACAAGTACTGAAAAAAAACCCCACCATAACTTCTTGGCAAATATTTTTTTCAGATAAATAAATTAATTTCTCAGATACTGAAAAATCTAACTAATCTGACAGGATTTTTGAAAGTTCAGTTCCTATTACTAGAATTCATAGTCCACTAGGAACTTAAATATTGACTTAAAAATGCAAATTTTGCTTTGAAGGATTGAAAATGATGGAATAATTGTTGATCAAAGCCCTGGAGTTGAACCACTAATTTTGACAGGACTAGAAGAGCAAGTTTTATAGATTCTCTTACTTCAGAGCTAAACACCTTTGATAATTAGAAATAATTATATAATTTTATTTTTACTCTTTGCCAAAGATATGACTGTCCTAAGGAAAGAGTAATTGTGTCAGTCAGAATGATTACACTCTGGTATATTTACCAAGTTGTGAATTTTTTTCTTAAATAATTTTTACGTTTTGAGAAACAGAGTTTTACAGTAAGAACTGTAAAGATTTCCTAATTTTTAAGCAATTGTGTGTGTCATTCTTATGGAATCTAGGCCTGTTGGAGTTGGGGACATCATTGTAGAAAACTGGTGTTTTTACTCCTAAAGATGCACTAGTGAATAAATGAGAGAAAAAAACATGGAAATCTGAAATTTCTGTGGTCAAATGAACTGAAACTGTGCGGGGTTTTTTCCCCTTCAGACATCAATCTGACTATTTTCCAACTGATGTGTACAGTGGCTTTGTTCCCTAGTGAAAGGATAGCACAGTGTATCTTCGAATGTGAAACCATTTCTGTAGTAGATATAAAGTTGATTTCACTTGGGAAAAAAAAGGATATTTGCCTTTGACTTCAACAGATGCTTTCTAGCTCTAACAATTCCTGTGTGGATACACACCCAGCAATCTAATAAACCACAGAAATGCATTACTATCCTCAACTATTTGATGTCTTCCTACCTCAGATCAGATCTATAATTTATAAAGGACTTCAGTTAATTCCAGACAGTAGGCTCATGTTTCACATGTCAAATACCTCATAATTTAATTTAGAAGAAATCAGCAGTGCTGACAAATGAGTAGTCATGAAAAGGAACTGGAGTGCACGGCATGGCATGGCAGGAACGAGCACAAGTCCCATCATTTTTTACTTGTTATGTGTTTATTTTTTCTGTTAACTTTGCATGTCAGATCAGTAATTATGTGTTAGAAAAGAACATAAGACCATTGATCCAGGGTAAGCATGATCACTGATGACAACACGTCAGAGAGACAGAATGTGTTGACAGTGACATATTCCCGGAAGTCTACTTTTCAGTCACGATTCATTAAATCACATTCAACAGTACATTAAATAGAGGCAAACTTAACTGAAAGCTGTTAACAGGAAAGCACATGTTTCTGTGTGTGTACAGAAGCATACTTTTAAAGCGTAAGTGGAACCTCAGGAAAAAGATACATGAATTTGGTTGTGGTGTAATATAATTCTCATTTTGAGGTAATTCATTTAAGCATGAAAACAATTTTGAATGGAATTGTTGGAGGGAGTCCAGATGAGAGCTGTTAAGATGATCAGAGGGCTGGAGCACCTCTCAAGTGTAGATAGCTGGGAAAGTTGGAGCTTTTAAGCCAGGAGAAGAAAAAGCTCTGGGGAAAATTTATAGTATTTTACAGTACCCAAAGGGAGCCTTCAAGAGAGAGGCACAGGGTCTTTTTAAAAGGGCACACAGTGACAGCACAAGGAACAGTGGCATTAAACTGGAAGAGGGTAAGTTTAGATTCTATACTAGGAAGAAATTCTTTAATGTGAGGTGGTGAGGCACTGGCACAGATAGCCAAGAGAAGCTGTGGATGCCCCATGCTGCAAATGTTCCAGGCCAGGAGGTGTGTGTCCTTGAGCAACATGGTCTAGTGGAAGGTGTCCCTGCCCCTGGCAAGGAGTTTGATCTTTAAGGTCCCTTCCAACCCAAACCATTCTGTGATTCTCTGGATGTTTCATTTAGTAAAGATAGAACAGCAAAAATAGCATTCACAATGCAAATATTTATAGTATGGTGTAGTATGATATAACATGTTTCATTTCAACTCTACTTCAAACAGCTTTCATTCAAAATCATGTCATGCTATTTTCAGAGACGTTTGGTCATTGTGAACCC
This sequence comes from Promerops cafer, assembly GCA_013398275.1. Taxonomy (NCBI): domain Eukaryota; kingdom Metazoa; phylum Chordata; class Aves; order Passeriformes; family Nectariniidae; genus Promerops; species Promerops cafer. Next base: position 233,513 of record VZSE01001569.1, on the reverse strand, counting down.
TTCAGACATCTTTTATAAACATTTTTATGCAAATGTTCATTATGGGGTAAAAAATCTCCTGGTGCAATATTGTTGTTAATGCAAGTGACAAACAGCATACTAAGCAAAATGCAATGAAGGAAATGTTTGAGAAGCAATATCTCAATGCAGCATGCAGTAGAACAGTCATTTGTATATATTTGAATTATCCAAATTGTCTGTATATAATATTGAAGCAGAGCTAAGCTTAATTTAATTATCTTTTAATTTCTCAAGCAGCTTACTGGACACCTAATTTTGCTTTCCGAAGCTCTGCTTTTGCCTCCCATTCCACATCTACTTCAAATGTTGAAGATTCCCCAAAGCAGGTATATCAGCATGGTTTCATCTCACATTTAGCTCTGGAAGAAGCATAATTCCACTTGGAGTTGGTCATAATGTAGATTCCTGAGCTACTTGACCTGTGTGAAATGCAGCCCTTCAGCCAGCATGAATTGCAGCACTTATGTTCACTTCAAAGAAGTAGCCTGGAGATCTCTGTGCTGCCTAGCACTAAAAAAGATTGTTTGCTTGTTAGCCGCTACTCTCTTGCTAACTTTGTAGGAGGGAGAGGAGGAAAAAGTCTTTATTCTTTTTCAATGTTTGAAGTTGTGTTACTTTCACAGCCTTCTTTGCAGATTAAAGCCTAGATGGTGTGTAAAAATGTCATTAGCACTCTTACTGGTCTTACCAGAGAGTATTTGCTTTGTTGGGAGATATTAAGTGAGCACACATTCTACTTTTAGTCTCATGTACTGACTTTGCTAATACTTTTGAGCTGATGTAACAAAATTTCAAAGAACAAAATCCTAAGCAAAGACATATGAACAAAGTCTTCTCACCAGGGCTGTCAAAGAGAACTGTGATTCTTTTCCATCTCTCCAGTCATCCCCTGGTTTGATGTGAAAGAATAGACTAGAGAGAGTGATTTGACATTGAAACCATGAATGACACACAGCATATATTTCTTTCTTACTTGTACATAATGTTGCAGCCTCTTTGTTTTTGTTTTGTTCATTCCAGGTTTCACACCTGACCTGACTGGAAAAGGAGTGTGTGAGGGGGAAAAAAATGCTTAAAATATCATACCTGTTAAAAGAAATAGAAGCCAAATCAAATGAATTCTATAGAAGAGTGTTTATTAAAATCTCCATTAATAGTTCTAACCACTAAGGTTTGATAGGAAAAGTCTAAACATCGCCATCCCTACCCATGCTGGTTTTCCCTGTGGAGAGGAAGAGGGGAGGAACCTTCCCTTGCTAACAGAGGCAGCATCTAGAGCCAGGAGCCAGCTAATGAAGGCATAGGCTGTAGCACACCTGAGCAACCCAGCAAGGGTCTTTGATGACCATCTTCCCCAACTTAAGTGACTAAATTCTGTCTCTGAAACGCTTAATAGGGTTGCAGCCCTTCTCAAGAACACTTAATGTGAACTCAAGCACACATAAACTTCTCAGTAGTGTTCGTTGTTCAACATCTGAGACAATCCTTTTTCACTGAGTGTGGTGATAACATTGCAGCTGACTGCTGTTGAAGTCTGTTTCTTCTTTTAGACTCTTAAGAGATTAAGTAAAATATTTAAGTTTCATATGTTCATGTTCATCTGTTTGGTTTCAGCTAGTGTTCATCCTTTATCCCTTTCTTCTCTCTAAGTTAACCTGAAAAGTAATAATCATGCCTCTGATTTCCAGGTATTGCTTTATCTATATGTCTGTCTTGTATTTAGGTCTTCTGTGTGTAACAGCATTGATTCACTGTGTTTCAGATCCCACTACAGATCAACATGACAGACCACCTCTCCTTGAAAAATTGTCTGCAAACTGAGACAGGAAAAAGGTCAGATGTTGAAAGATTTACTGACACTTAAGATGGCAAACAGCTGCATGTGTAATTGTGTAGTTAGAATATCATTACCTATTCTAAAAATATCTCTCAAAGGTTCATTTGTACCAAAGAATAAATATTTTTATTAACATACACTTAGCCAAGCCATCAGACTGAAGGCCAAACTAGTGCCAAGAAATCACTTTGTTATAGTTACTAAACATACCACAGAGATGCAATTTAAATTTAAAACACCTAACTCCTAAGCCAGAGCAAATATTTTACTAAAGGAAAAGTAGGTTCTTTTCAAAATGTTCAGAAAATTTCTTACCTGAACATCCTTCAATCTTTTTAACATTCAGTAAGTGCAGTGTCTTTTTCTTTCCTAAAATAATTGCTTTGTTTCAAAAGCCTGTTCTGATACTCATCCCCACAGGTGTTTGACCATGGTTTCCTGAAGAGTCATTTCTGCATCCTCTGTGCTGCTTGTGTTTGGTGATGGGATTCAAAATAATTCTGATTCTGGAAAGATTGAAATAGTTCTGGTGCCTTCTAGTACCTCCACACCCTGCTCTGACAAGCATCAGCTCACCTGTATTGCAAGATTGAAGGGTGCTTCTTTGTTCACTAAATTTTAACACTAAAACATCAAACCAACTTCTTAAAGGCAAAATTAAAAATCTCATGCATTGCACCAACAATTGAGTTAACAGTCTTTTGCAAACGTAATTTGGAAGGAATACAGATTTTAGGAATTAATTCCTGAGTCCATAGAATGTTTTAATTAAGAAGCCTACCTGTATGTCTATATATGAAAGATGTGTCACTAACATAAAGACGGGACTTGTAAAGTTTTTATGTAGATTATGTTTATATAGAGGGGTATATTTTGTGAGAAGCAGACTCCAAAAGGCCCTCTATCCTCAACCATTACAAAATTAAAATAACACACATATACATATCTTTAGACATATTCCTTGAATATTGTGCCTTACTTTGTAATATCCATTTCCAGTGCTGAAAATTAATTAGTCACAGCTTTTAACTAAATAATTTAGCTGTTACTTATTATTTGCAAAAGTCTGGGCCACATAAAATGCTTATTCATGAAAATTAGGGATAAAAGAACATGTTAAAGAATTCCTTTGTTTAAATTAGCTATAACATTAATTTAAATTCATCTTCACATTGGAAAAATACTATGCACAAATAATTCTATAATTTAAGGTTATTAGGGATCTCATATGCTGCAATTCTGATATTTTATATATATTCTGTGTGTGAATGTGCATGGAAATATTCTGTTGAAGAGAATGTAATTGCACCTTTCTTTCACAATTTTTATGTATTCAAGTGAAAATTTGAATATGAATTGAAGATTCATTGGTTGGGGGTGGTTTAAGCTTTTGACCCAATGGATGATCTGGAAGGGTTCTCAGTATGATTTTCATTATTATCTTTTATGATATTTATGACATTACTTTAATCAAATATGTGCTTCTCAAAAGGCATTCAGTGGCAAGACCAGTTTCTGAAAGTAATTTTCTAGATCTAGAAGTAGGAGAAGAATCAGGAGTGTACAAATATTGGAATCAGTCTCAGGCAAAGACCTGAGTCTTTTTGGAACCCTAGAAAATAAAACTGATAATAGGAACCCTTTGTAATTGGCTTCCCAGCACTCTTATATGCGCTGATATAAGTGAGGAATGGAAAGGGTCCTGGATAGAACAAAATCCACCCAAGGACCTGCTTCATGGCACTGAACGTCTGTTGCTCCACATTCCACTCAGTCCTATCAACAAATACCCACCATGGCTATAAATGAATCATTAGAGCTGCAGTGGGGCTGAAATGAGAAGCCAAGTCAGCTTGTGAAGAAACCCATATATTCTAGAAAATGACAATTGCCTCAGGATCACAGCAATTTTCCTGCCATCACACTGTTCTGTGCTTTCAACTACTGTCAGTAATATTAATTATTCTTTTCCTATTGGAAACTTAATCAAATAATTTACTGAATAGGTCTAAACCAGCACATAGGAGTGATGCACAGTATTCCTGTTATTTTTCTCCTCGTTCTATCCTGCCACCCTCCACAATACAGTAAATAATAAACATAGAGCCTCTCTATTTCTATCTATATTGCTTTGATTTATAACCTATTAGCCCATTATTTGGTTCAAGAGGAACCCTCAGAAAACATGAGGGCACTTTTAAGTCATAACTGGTTCCTTGCTAAACCAGCTGCCTACTGTCTATGAATAACTGTTCTGGGAATCAGACTTCAGACAGGACAAGGTGCAGAACTGCTTGATTTCCTACAAGGGGTGCAGAACTGTAGAAGCAGATATCTTGAAATGATGTTCAAAAATACTGTCTTGGAGACGATTTTCAACAAAGCCATAACAGGTAGAATATATATTTAACAAGTGCTAGAATCTAGGGTCAGATCACTGACTTTTAATGTATTTTAATAATTAACAAAATCTCAGAATACAATCTCTGCATGTGACAAAGAAATCATCAGATCGAACTGCAATTATCAACAATCATTAATGAAGATGTCGAAGAGAACTGGGCTAAGGGTGGAGCCCTGTGTAACTTCACTGGGGACAGGTCATGAGCCTGATGTCACCCCTTTCACTATAATAACCCTTTGTGCCCAGCTCATGAGCCAGTTGCTCACACATCCCAGGATGTGTTTATCCTGCTGTGGGCTGGACCTTCTGTCCAGAAGGATCCTGTGAGAGGCACTATTAAAAGCTTTGCTGAAGTCCAAAATGATTACATCAACTGGCTTTGCAACATGAATTAGGTGGGTTACCCTGTTGTAGAAGGAAATGAGGTTCAACAAGCAGTACTTTCCCCTCACAAAGCCATGCTGGCTGTGAAAGATGACGTGTTTTTCAATACTACCCAGATTAATCTTTTCCATGGTTTTACCAGGCACTGAAGTGAGATGGACATGCCTGTAGTTTCTGGAGTACTCTTTCTTGCCCTTCTTGACAAAAAAATGTTGCTTCTGAACCTGAAATTTTAAGTGGTTGGCAGCTGGAAAGAACATTACATTTTGTTCAGTTTACAACAGTCTGTCCCAGGGAAAACACTTTCATATTGACAAGACCCCATTTACAAGATAGATTACACTAAAATATGTTTGGCAAGCTCTGTAAAGAGAAAAAAAAAAAGACTGTTGCCAGAGACAAGAGGAAAAGAATCCATCATTAAAAGGAAAAAGGATATGTATCCAGAGGCAGGGAAGACAAACATGCATATACTACATAGGATAGATGATAAAATTAAGCTGGCAGTGTAGTTATCTATGACAGAGAGAAAGATGCCCTTAAAAGGAATCATTTCTTCCTAAAATGTACAGTGAAAGTAGGCAGAATAATATACTTCTGCTTTCCATAGAGAGTAAAGGCAGTCTAAGCAAGATGGCCAAACACAGATATTTAAATTCTCAGCTCTGTGTGTGTAGAGTCAAACAAGAGAAATTCCATCCATGGGATCACATGAAGTTCGATACCTCTTCCCTATAGATCCATTTAATTGAACTTCAAAGATAAACAAAACTGTTAGAAGTAGAAAAGCATGTGTGTTATAAGAGCTAGGACAGACATACAGGCTCAAGGCAGATGGGATACACACCATGTTTATTGTTTTATAAAAACACAAGTAGAAATCTAGTGACTTGAATGACCGAGGCAGGTATTTTCAAAGGAGCTTCAAGGCTCCCAGTAGATTCCTTGTTTTTATGGCAGTATTAGAGCAAGGCATGTCTCATCCCACTTTACCAGTGCTGGAAGTTGGTACCCTAAGTTCCCCAGGACAGCATTTTCAAAGGAGCTTAAATCAGTACAGTAGCACAGAGCAACAGAAGACATATCTAGTCAACATTCTACAACTGCTTCTTTAAGAGGTATTTTCCTAGAAAAATTGCTTTTGCACAAAGCCTGAACTGAAGCCTACTCCACTCAAGCAGAGGTATTCATATTTGGGAGTTTCAGGAAAGTGAAAGACTTAAGTATCTCTTAGTGTATTTTTTCATATAAATGAAATACTTTTCAGCCAGCACAAAATATATTTAGGTACTGATTTAACAGACCACTTTACTCTTAGCATTGCTACCATGACTATTAGTGCCTAAAATACCTCTGTATGGAAAATCTCAAAGGATTCAGGACTGTAAACACTCTGTTGGCCTCTCGTTCTCATATGTTTCACTACATTTGCAATATTTAAAATAAAATACATGCACCATAAAGGTTAACCTGCCTGAAAGCGAAGCAAGACTCAAAATCCTGCTAATTCTGCTCCAGTAAGGACCAGAAAGCCCTCATACCTCTAAGACTGGTGCAATCCTCTACTTCATACAAGAAAAATATTTACTCTTCCCAAGTGGCTCCTAAGTCCAAGATGCTGCTGCCAGAATTTCACAATATCTAGAAAGAGTTTAATTCAAAGGCTGGACTTTTTCTTTCCAAGTGATTTTCTACAAATGGGAGAAAATTCAGCTAAGGAAGGAGGACAACACCTCCGGAAATCTGATTGCTTAATAAGAAGAATGAGATGCAGTAAGATTAGTCAAACCAAGAGGTGCATTAGAAATCCTAAAACTTAAGGAATCTGAGTCTTCCTTTCCTTCTACCCTTCACTCAACTTTCTACTGGTTCATGCTGTAGATATTTAGCTTGCATCTTGGAGTTAATATTCAGGCAGTGGAAAAAAGGAAATCCATTCACAAGGCTACAGATCAAACCTGAAATTTCATGACACACAGTCATCTTATCAGAGACTGCTGCTTAAATTTTAAAGCGTGCAGACAGTCCGTGGGCTTCCTGGCTCTCACTTATATCTATATTTCTAAGTTAGTGAAGTCAATCCTTAGAGATTTCTCATGAGTCATTCCCCATTAAAAATTCTTTGGTACTAGGCTGATTCACAAGCAGGGACTCAGGACTTAAGTTTCTTAAAGTTTATCTATATGTCTTTTTGGCTTCTAGTTTTAAAAGGTTCATTAAGTATGAAAAAGGGCCTACAGGAATGCTGGAGAGAGACTTTTTGCAAGGGCATGTAGTGATAGCACAAGGGAAAATGGTTTTAAGCTGGAAGAGAGTAGATTTAGCTTAGATATTAGGAAGAAATTCTTTACTGTGAGGACGATGAGGTGCTGGCACATGTTGGCCAGAGAAGTTGTGGATGCCCCATCCCTGGAAATGGTCCAGGCCAGATGGATGGGTCCTTTAGCAATCTGGTCTAGTGGAAGGGCTGGAACTAGATGATCTTTAAGATCTCCCCCCACTAAACCCATTATATGATTCTATGATTTTATGCATAAAAGCCTTGCTAAATGACTAGAAACAGTTTTGCCTCGTGGCAGTAACTGCTGGCAAATGTAATCCATAAATTACTCAAAACACCTTTTAATCACAACCTGCTTGGTTCTGTTTTGTATGATTTGAAAACCACTTTTTAGGAGCAGATTGGCATAGACCAACATATAGAAACAAAAATATAACATTGCCAAGGGACTAATACTGCATCTCATGTTCCAGGACTTTTCTGATTTTATTGTCATCAGAAGCCTGTAGCATTGAGCTATTCTTTTAGCAGGTGCTTGCTCCCACTATGATTATGTGTAAACTTACATGATCTTCTCAAATCCATTTTTCTTCAACTTTCAGGAAAAATTTCCCATGCAGGATGGAATTGCCTGCAGACATGTATTTTTAGAGTAGCTGTGCACTGTAATATACAAGCCTCAGCTAAATGCAATATTCCTTCTAGGTTTGTACTGGGCACTTGCAGATGTTCTGTGGACTGTATATGCAGATGTGTGATTTGAAATACCATCCTACACTTACAGCTTCTCCTACCATTGCTTTTTTGTCCTTTTGAATTCAGAAAAAGTCTTTCTGACATTCCATCAAACAGCAGGACACTTGACATTGTTGTGGTGCATTTTATTGCCAGGGCTATTAGTATGGAAATAGACCTTATTTTTTCTATGCTTATTTTCTCTGTGCTTTATTTTGGGATCCCTGAATGTTGCAGTCTATTTCTAAAAAGTCACTTAAAGGCAAACTCACTGTCAGTATGTTTACCTAGCGAGGATGAAGGAGGAAAGTGGGGTCTATAACTTCAAAGCAGCTAAAACCCAACCAAAATTTCTAATTCCACAGGCTGTGAATATGTGCAGAGATACATATTTTTAGTTTTAATGATCTGTAAATTGGTGGGTGGCAACAGAGGAGGCCACCAAGGACCAGTGGCTAGATCTAGGAAAGGATAGGTGCAAGGACTTTGTAACTAAGCCATGTGCATCTGTGCAGGAAGAAATACTTATCTGTCAGGGAATTTAGCCTATGCAGGACTAAGGCTGCAAGAGTTCTTACTCATGAACCATGTTGCTCTGTGTTATGCACTACAGACATGACAAATCTGTACCACCTGCCTGATGTAAAAGACACCTCAGTTAACTGCAAGATTTCCTACATGTATACAGCGCTATATTTCTGTTTGTTCAGTCTTATTTTTTTCTAGGAAGACAAATAATGTAAGCTCAGGATCTTTTTATTTAAAAATAAAATAGCTTGCAGAGCTTTCCACAATAGATATTCAATGCTTTTCCTTCAACAGATATTTAATGCTGCTATTAACAGGCAGAGTTTCTTGGCTTGAAAAACCCTTTTTGCTTCTTTCCAAAAGCAGCAACTCTCTTGCTCTTTTTTTTTTTTTCCGAGTTCATCTGATCTATATATCTCATTTCCAGCTTAGTCCAGCAAAGCCAAAGATTTCAGAGAAGATAACAATGCACACTGCAGGTTCTATTTACTAAATAAGGAACATAAGGCAGAGGAAGTTCTGCCAGAGCTGGTTCTGTCTGGGTTATGAACCTAAGTGAATTCAATAAACTTGAGCAAACTCCTTCATCTCTGGAGACAAAATCATGAAGCATCAATATGAAATAATGCTTCTGATCTCAAAAGAAATATATGCCCATCATCGAATATTATGGGTACTGAGTTAAGAATTAACAAGTTTATAAAGCAATTTTTGGAAAACTGTACAGTGGCTGATTTGAACTCCAGCCTAAAGCATTCAGCCAGAACTGAAGGTAAGGTGCAATATTTATTATTTTACAATTTTTTCAGGACTTTGATTGGCTACAAGAAGGTGTGGATTCTGCAAATAAAAGTGTTTTCTTCATAAAGTAACTGATTTCTATTATCTCTTTAGAGTGTCACTGTGATGATGACACCATAAATAAGTTATTACAAATAACATTTTCTTCTTGTTATCAACACGGTTTGAATTCCAAGTTTAGGAGAGGTAGCTGCAGGTAGGACTATTTTGGATTTAAAAAAAGAAAAAAAAGATATATTTTTTTTTATTCACAATGCTGCCTTAATTGAGGCTGAACTGAAATTAAGAAGTGTTCTCTACCACCACAGATGCTATTTTTAACACAGTAAAATTCACTAAAGTTCTTCCCTAAAACCTTTCCCAGGCAGTTCAGCAACTGCTCAGGCTCAAGCCCTCCCTGGGTGTACTATTTAGCACCTCTTTAATTTATGACCCCTGGAAGGTCCAAACTGCTAAGCAAAATTAGAATTTACCCCCACCTTACTACAAACACCTAGTCTGCAAAACCACATTGTTTAAGTACAGCAACAGTCTTGTGTTGCTCCTGCACAATTTCCCAGTCATTAGAGTAACTCTCTCCAGACAGAGAAAGCTCAGATTTAATAACCTTCTCTGCTTGTGGGAGAATCAGTTACAGTTCATGAAATCATACAAATATTTAGATTGAGAAAAAACACTTAGTTCATCAAGTCCAGCCGTGAACCCAACACTACCAAGTCCACCACTAAACCATGTCCCTCTGTGCCTCTTCTGCACATCATTTAAATACCTTCAGGGATGGTGACTCTACCACTTCCCTTGGCAACAAATTCTACTGCCTAACCACCCTTTTGGTATAGCAATTGCTCCTAATATCCACTTTAAACTTCTCCTGGTACAACTTGAGGCCATTTCCTCTTGTCCCATTGCTTCTGACCTGGGAGAAGAACCCTTCTGAGCCCTTTCACTACACCCTCCTTTCAGGCAGTTGTAGAGAGTGATAAGACCTCCCCTGAGCCTTCTCCTCTCTAGGCTAAACAACCCCAGCTCCCTCAGCTGCTCCTCAGAGGGCTTGTGCTACAGACCTTTCACAATCTTCATTTCCCTTCTTTGGACTTCATTGCTGTGCTTTCCCACCTCCTGGAAATTGAAAGTACCAGAAAGGTGACCATGTTCTAATGTGGAGGCTTCTTTCCCTTTTCTACTGAACATCCTACCCTGTGAGTAGCAGAAGGAAAGATTTGTTGAGTGAGGGACTTTGGATTTTGAGCAAGGTGAGCAGGACGCTACTTCACCAGAGAGCGGCAATATCAGTGTCATCCCTGTCATCCCCTCATTGATTATTTTTGTGTACTTCATATTTATTAAACCAGGATAAGATTCATAGATCTTCACCTTCTCCTAGTGACAAGCAAGACTACTGATTTCATGCAATTGTAAAATGCATAGCATTTCTTCTCATGGGATTCAAAGCCTTTCATATCCTGCAGTTCCACTCATACTGCATTGAAGCAGAGCAGTGTTATTTCTTGACATACTTTTGTGTTCATTTTGGAAAAGGACAGTTATGCCAACCACTTGTTACTTTGGTTGACTTGAGAACTCTTTTTGTCCTTTGGGGGCAAAGCAGAATGAAATCTGAACAAAACCTGGAACAGCTCATTATAAAGGCATGTGAAGATCCATATCTGCAACAAATGCGGCTAATATTTGGACCATCCAATTTATCTGCTCCGTTTGCTGCTGCCTGCTCACTTGCCCATCCTTCTAGACATGTGAAAGGGCTCATTTTATTTCTTTACGCTCCCTGCTTCATGGGCTGAAATATGACAGACCATCACCAGAGGATGATTCTGTGTATTACATCCCTTTCTGACTCTTGCTATGGTTTACAACAATACACAACCAAAGAACATAAAACACTGAGTCATAAGGAGCATATCCTGTCAGCCACTTCTGAGCAGTAATTTGTGTGTGTGTGTTGAACCATTTGGTACAAAAGAAGTATTGGGGGTGCGTACTGCTTAGGGGAGAGGTTGTTTCCAGGTAAAATATGGCACTGAGGGACATGGTTTAGTGTTGGACTTGGCAGTGCTGGATTTACAGTTGGATTCTGTGTTCTTAAAGATCTTTTTCAACCAAAATGATTCTGTGATTCATTTTAGGCTGCTTTACAGAAGAAACAAGGTTTAGGCCATCACCCTTTCTTTAATATTTGTGTCTGCCTGTGCGCCTACACAGTCTACTTCTCTCACCTTCAGCCAATTCTAACCCTGTGAGAAAGGTCTCACAGTTCCCTAAAGTTTCTTGAATACGGACAACTGCACAGGAAAGTACTATGTATTTCTTGGCAGAGGGAAAGGTCCAGCTGTAGGAGGTCTTTCCATTGATCACAAGGATCCCAAGCCCTCCAAACATATTATTATTAAGTGGTGATAGTATGAAACAACCCCAAAGCCAAATGCTGCACATTAATATGCAACAAACAAACCTCAGATATTCCACTGCTCATGTAAAGGCTAGCTAATATTCTTCTATTTCAAAAGCCCTGTCCAAACTGAGGAAATTGAATGCTACCTAAATATTATTAATATTGTCCTTGGCTAACATTGCCTCTGACAATATTTAAATATTTAATATTTAAACATTAGCTAATACTTTTGAAGTATGTTTTCTATTCCTAGTCCAGAAAACACCTAAATATATTCTATTATATCCTATAGAGGGGATAGTACAATGCATTCATTTTAATAAGTTTTAAAATTTGTCATTTTCAGCCAAACTGAAGCAAGTAGTATAGAGAGGTAGATTTCTCAGTGTTTGGGCTTCTTTGCGGATATTAGTAACTTGGATGACAATACAATCTATTTCTACATTAGCAGATATAAGTATTTTGAACCAAAAATATGCCGTTTGGCAGATATTTTAACTATGAGTCAGACAGACAATTGTAACCCTACATCAACAATGTCTGTCAGGGCTGTCTGTTTTGGAAAGACAGTCTTTTTGAGAAGTGTAATGCAAGTTTCTCAGATGGTGAAAATCATCAGAGTCCCCCAAGCTGTCAGAGAACTATAAACAATTCAAGTTGGAGTTCAGCTCCTCAGCAAAGCCCAAATCACCTCCTTTAACACATGTACCAGTACTTAAGGCCCCACAAATCAAATCAGTGTTGCTACATAAAATGTTGGAGCTCAGAGCAGTTGGCCTAGTTCAAGATATCACAACAACAGCTGCATGTGCTGTCAGCTAATCCACAATTAGAACATCAGTAATTGAAATAAAATAAGCATCCAGCTTGCTGGTGAACTATTCAAATCTGCATACAGTAAATTATTTTTTCCACTCCTGTAGAAACCCAATAAGTTGCCTATTGAGATTGCAAGACTATTCATTCCTATTTCTATATTTTATCTATATTTTCCTATCAATAAAGTAAACCAAGCCCAAGAAATCATGCACATGACCAGATGAAAAATTTTCTCATCTCTGTGGACCAGTTACCAAATGTCCACCATCTGCTGTGGGACTTGAGGCACTCACATCACATGTGGCCATATCCACTATAGACAATTACACATAAGTGCCTGAATCTGAATTACTCCCTTTAAACCAAATCAGAAGCTGTGCTCATGATGGCAACAAAATTGAGAAGTTCCCTTGGAATGATAAAACTTCCATTGTATCTGTGGCATGTATGGGTAGAGAATTGCAAGGGAAGATTCAAATACTCGTTAGGACAAGGGTGACAATGAGAGAATAGCCAGAATAAAGTTACCAACAGAGGCGTCCCTGGTGCCCTCTGAAAACATTTGGGGAAATATGAAATGCTGGAGGTGTGTGAAGAACATGAACAAGAACTGCCATTTCACAGAATATCAAATGGAGTTCTGTCATGGGGAGGCAGAAAAAGTCAAGGCAGCAGTGGCTGAAGGCACTCACACTGTCATGCAGTAGTTAATTAGGACATAAGGTCAGAGACAGCATGGATGTGTTTTATGTGGTAGTAATGAAGACAAAACAAAGATAATTAAGTTATGCACAGGCTAGAGTAACAAGTGTTTATGCCAGGGATCTTCCTCTGGTCTGTCATTTCTGGATGAATGCACTGGAAGAATTAAGAATCCTGTGATGGCAGTCAGGCTGTAGGCAGCCTGTGTGAGCAAGAGCAAAAATGAATCACACAGCCAGAACTTCTCACATAGCAAGATGGGATTTCATGTTAGCACTAACATTCATGCAGTATTATAAGACTATACAGTCCTTTCCAAAGTACTATGACCTATCACAGATGCATGCTTACAACCCAGCACGAAAATGAAACATCCAGCTAGGATATGCTGTGTATAAGCTGTTGCTGAGGCTAATTCTGGAAAGAAACAAGTTTACAGGAAGAATATGTGAAAGAGATGAGGGAGTTTTGCAGGTAAGAGCTGTGATGTGGTTAGGTTATTGTGACTGACTGCACATCAGCACTAAAGCAAGCAATAGCAGCAAAATCTCTTCTAAGGAAAGAATTAAGTATAGACAGGAGAGGGAACAGAGATATCGGGCCAAGCATAGTGCTCATCAATTCAGATGTCTATTGGTTAGTGGATGTATATTAGGCAGGATAGGATATGGTTTGCACTATCTGTTTTTCTCTATTAATCGGAGCAGAAGGAGGCGTGGGGGAATTTTAATGAGAAGCTCTTCCATGAAAGCCACATCTATCTTCCTGGCAAGTGATAAGCCAGTGGTCAAGGATGGTGAAATATGTCTATTGCCATGTAATGTAAGTTGGCCTGAAACTGCACGAAAATTATTGGAAAATGAGCCTGTGTGACCACCACAAGGCTATATCTCACACTGTGCTCTTGAAAGGTTGTGCTACAAGATAAATCTACTTGATTGTTCTTCTGAGGTGCAGTTTCAACAATGCAGTTATCTTTGTTTTAACAGCTTTGCTATACACCAAGTATTATTACAAATAAAACCCTTTGGCTAATGCACAGATCATTTATAACTCAGAGCCTTTTTTTTAAAGCATTATTAATTTATCAATAATTTCTCTGACAAGGTGTTTTGATAAAGCAAAAAAATATTGTCAGTGTTTTTCAGGAATATCCTGGTTTTTGTGGATCAATTTGAATTCTGAGCAAAACTCATGCACTTCTATTCAAAAAAGCACCAACTTGTTTGAATGCTAAACAGGCCTAAGCTTTTTTAATAGCAGTATTTTGATCATTGTTTCCCATAGCAGATGTTAGAACATAAGTCATGAAAACTTTACAGTCTAAACAATCAGGTTGTTTTTCTAAATTGTGTGTAAGTTTGTATATGGGATGAAGATGAGCATTTTAAAGGCAAAAAGCAGAAATAATGAAAATAATGATTCACAGAAAAGGAAAAAAAATATATATGCTTATAAAAAGAGGATTATAAAAACCTAAATCTTTCAAAACTGTAAGTTCTTCAATTGAACACTTGATAGCGGAATGAGAATTAATAGGATAGATCCTATTATGCCTGTAAATCAAAATAAAGGAGAGAGGATTATTTTGTGTGGTCTGAGGTAACAGCCAGGCATCATTCTGCCTAGTACTGGTTAACTTTAGCAATATAGCTGCCAGCTGTGAACAGAAAAGAAAAATGGCAAGATCCTGTTTTAACAGGATAACTCTAGAATGTAAGCAAATAGCACAGGTTGTAAAAAGAAAATTAAAAATCCAGCTTCCACATTGTGCATCATTAAAATTCCTCCCCTCTCCAGCCTTTCCCCCCAATAGGGATAATTCTGACATGAGCAGTTTTGAAGCCATGTATGGAGCTCTGAAGACAGATCCCCAGACCCAGTTTCTGAGCCATGAACAAGGATAGTTTATCTTCAAGCAGCTGTAATGGATTGTACCACAAGCCATCTGCTGATGTTCAGTTCGTCAGCAGCTCATTTACAGAATTGCTATCAAAGAAATCTGCAATTGGTGACCATTTAATACACCATATTGAAAACTGTGGTAGGTCAGCTCTTGCTTCAGAGCTGGTTTATCCAACCCTGTAAGAAAAGCAGTAAGACAGCTGAACACAAAGCTGTTCGAGTCACCCTCACCTGTGAACCCAGAAACAGCAGCTCTTGTGATCTCACCAGTTGAAAGATGAAAATAATTCATACTCCTTAAGGTCTGTATACAACTGGCAAGAATAATGTCCTTCCAACACCTGTATTCAGCAACAATCATAACTTCTGTGAAGAAATCCTGGCCTACTTTACAATAGAAATAAACAGATGAACAGAGTTGTTTGGAATTAAGAGAAAAAAAATATTTTTTTAAATCAAGAACTAAGAACTTAATGTCAAACCCTTGCTTTATTGAATCCCAGAGGTATTTCTGCCTCTGGTATGTGCCTGTGTAGCATCCTCCTGCTATGGCCACCTACACAGTTCTGTCATCCTCATTTTTCCATCTCTTTATGTTCCACCTCTGAGGGAGGCTCTGCAAGCCATTAGCCAGCAGCTCAGCTCAAACTTGCAAATGTTAGACATGCTGAGAGGACACAGGTAGGAGGAAGAAAGACAGAAGGAAAACAGTCCCATGAGAGATGCCTCATTACAATAATACCTGAAAGCCTTTTTCCTAAGGACTTTGCTGTTTCTTTCCTACTCCTTGTAGCATGCCAGCATTTCAAGCACTGCATGCTCCTGGAGACCAGCCAAAGCTGTTGGACCTTAAAGAAGATGCTGCATTATTTCTGGCTGTTTACTGAGGTCTGTGACACCCAGATGGACTCTGACATTGCAGGAGAGACAGGAAGGACTGGGTTTGGTTTTGATTACCACCCTGATGGTGCCTTCCTGACAAACATCATCAGCAGCAATATTCCAGCTCTTGAGCTGGCACTTCATAGCATCCCTCCCTGTACAGACTGCAGTGATTCTTTCTTAGGACCCTGGTCTTATTTTTTTAGGCTTTTTTGGGGGACTGCAACCATGTAGCACAGCTGAGACAGCCTTGCTGGCATTCAGGCAATGCCAAAAACAAAGAACTGGATGGGAAACAGGCGGTCTGGGTCAATATCAGGCCCAGAGACAGCAACTGAGGTTACGTGCTGACCGGTGCTGTCCCATCAAGCCTGCAGTGTTGAGGGAGGCCTTGGGGAGCCAAGCCAGCAGGTCAGGATCAGCATCAAGGATGCAGGAGGCTGGATGCAGGCACAGCTGCTGCACAGCTGGTCCCTGCTCGGGCTGCATCCCTTCAGCTTAAAGGCAGCTCCCCAGGGAGAGAAGCACCACACCTGCCCCACAATGGTTCATGTCTGGGAGGAGGTGACCCTGTACTCAGTTCCGCTCAACTCCCTAATTCTGCCAGAGATACTCCTAGCAGAAGGATGCACTCTGTGTCCTGACAATGACTGCCTGAGGACATAAATCCCTTTTCTTTTTGGCTAGCTAAAAGGGAAAACATCTGTCTATAACACCAATATGTGTTCTTGCTGCTCTCACTGGGGAGAGATGGTGGGAGGTAGAGACAAAGATCATCACAACACTTTAAAAAAAATGTAGCTTTTTTCTTCCACACTTGTCCTTAACTCTTCCATATTCTGAGATGGAATATGTATATGAATTTTCATAAAAACCATAGCATCTGCTTTCACTCTTGGTAGGAGGAAATATAACAAATATTGCAGGACATCCTCAGCTATGTATCTTTTTGCTGAGAAGAGATTGGGATGATTTTAAAATTAAAAATAAATTGCTTAAAAGCCTGGCAGTGTTTAAAAGTTGTCTGTTGAAATAAACAGAAGTCCTGCCATTTGCCACCCTGAGACTGGAATTTCACCATGTGCATTATAATTTTCCTTCTGGTTACACCAGGTGCACAAGAAACCATTTGATAGAGATTAAAGGGGAAAACAAACTTTTTGCTACCTACCCTGCAATAAAAAAAATCATGGAATCATAGAATTGTATAGTTTAGAAAAGACCTCAAATATCATTGAATCATGGCCATGTTCACCACTAAACCATGTTCCCAAGCGCCACATCTACACATTTTTTGAACATGATCAGGTGATTCCACTACTTCCCTAAAGCCTGACGAACCCTTACCCTCTTCTTGTCTAAAACAGACAAAACCTTTTTAGAAGTTCTATTAGATGGAGGATTTAGGAAAAGTTACATGCAAAATCCCAAGGTTAGTGATCACTGTAATCCTAAAAACCAATGAGAAGAAAAGAATGGTTTCTACTTAAATTTATTGCAGACTAAAAAACAATTACTCTCCTGACAAGGAAGGAAGGAAGGAAAAGAAAGAGAAAGAGAAAGAGAAAAAGAGAGAAAGAGAGAAAGAGAGAAAGAGAGAAAGGGAGAAAGGGAGAAAGGGAGAAAGGGAGAAAGAGAGAAAGAGAGAAAGAGAGAAAGAGAGAAAGAGAGAAAGAGAGAAAGAGAGAAAGAGAGAAAGAGAGAAAGAGAGAAAGAGAGAGAAAGAGAAAGAAAGAAAGAAAGAAAGAAAGAAAGAAAGAAAGAAAGAAAGAAAGAAAGAAAGAAAGAAAGAAAGAAAGAAAGAAAGAAAGAAAGAAAGAAAGAGAAATTTCTCAGACACTTAATTTCACTTCTTTTGCCTCTAGTCAGACAAAGCAATGTGGACATCAACATCATTCGTGATTATTAAAAAATTGAAACCATTGAATTCTCTGAATACAACCTAATATTTAAACACAGCAAATATCACCATTAAGACTGTGTTTCCTCAAATCTTTTCTTGCTTTATACAGGGCATTGAATTGAGTCAATTTTATCCTTAGGCTTCATGGATAAGACATTCCTCAGCCTTTCTGTGTTCTCCTAATGACCGGCTTTGCTTTCACATTTAATTCCATACCTCAACAGTGTCCTGTAGAGGAAGAATGATCTGGAACACTAATGGAAGATGATGCCCCCCCACCCCCCTGAATAATGACAATTAAATTATCTCATTAGTCTTAAAGGGGGACTTACAGAACTTATACTTGTTAAAATATGGTGGCAAAAACCTCTGAATAAACAGACCTGCTAAACTCTGCTTTTCTGCCCTGAAATATCTTTGAATGGGAGGCATCATTACCTCAGTGAGAGACAGGACTCAGGATGGAACTTGTTATCTCCAGACTAAAGCCTGAGAAAAACCCCTGGTCTCACAACCATTGCACAATTCAAAAGACTGAGCTACTAGGAGCTTCCTTCTCTACTAGGCTGGGGAAGCAATTGAATTTTCATTTAGTGGAAATTTTGGTTTCACATTTTCCTCCTGTGTGAAGAGTTGCATAGGAGTATAGCCATCCCAAAATTTGCCTCCTTTCTCATTGGAGAATACACAGAATGAGAAGAAAGGAATAGGGCTTTACAGAGAATCGGCTCCTGTCACCCTTAGAGGCTGTAAAGGTTGCTTCTTTTTGACATTAAGACAATCAAGATCATCAGGGTGGTGCGGGAAAAGGCACTTAGTCTATTTCCTAATCAAAGCTTTAATTTGCAATCAGATCTTCTAAATAGAAATAAAAATGAAACTGGATTAGGATAGGTCACAGTGACCAGGTTGCCTGGCTTCTTTTCATCTTGTGTGACTTTGAGCAAATTACTTATCCTCTCAGTATTCACACAGCACTTTGTGATTTGTAACGTGCATTATAACTGCAGCTACAAAAAAGGGACTCCAGCAATCACTTGTCATTTAGTTGGATTTTATTTTTAAAATGTATTAACCAGACCTTGAGAACCCTGCCAGCAAACAGATTAATAACTTCATAATCCCAGAATATTACACAAAATGTATGATTTTGTTCAACGAATTTCTGCAGAAGCAGGAATGCACAGCGATGACTTTTCAATTGAGAAAAAACACATGCCCTCAATTTTCCTTATAAGCCTTACCAAAACTGGGTTGTTTTCTCATAGCAAGTCCTGGAGTTCCACACATGTAGGCTATTTCTGGGCAACAGTAGAGAGATCTTCACAAATAAACATCATTATCCTTAGAAAGGAAAGATTTGGGGAAAAATGCTACACACTGGAGACAGCTCTTCTGCGGGCCATTTTTCTTTGTGGAAGTGTAGTTTTGAAGGCTCCTGCTCTGCTTAGTGCAGCTATACAGGTTCCTTCCCAGAGTGACTGATGCTCAGTTAAACATTCCGCAGCCACTCCCGTTCCCCTGGAAGGGAAGAGCCTCCTCTGGCAGCCAGCAGGCAGCCACATCAAGCTGCTCCCACTCTGACGAGCCAAGCTGCCGCCAGCTGAGCATCTCATAAGGCAAGATAGGTGCCTGAGAAATCTCCTCCTCTGGAATCACCCCTGGAAAAGCATTTCTAGTATGCTTTTTCCCTTCAAACTGCATATCTCAAAGCAATAAATGAAGCTAAAATCCAGACAGGACATGACAGGAGCTGGATAGAAAAATACCTTTTTTGGGAACACACATGCAATATGATTCTCTTCCATCTTTTCTTTCTTTCTATTGAAATGTTATGCCTTTGTGCTCTGTAGAATGGGGCTGTCTATTATATGGCCCCCAGGTGACCCTTTAGAGGCAATTATTTTTGTTTCTGTCAGCATCCCTCACTAGGCACTAAGAAAAACAAGTGCAAGGATGACTGATCTTAATGTGTGCATCCTGCACTTATGCTATGGCATTTCATGACATAGCTCTTAAAAGATTTCTCCATTCTGTTTAGAATACAGATATAGTTAAAAGTATGCATCACAGATTAATATAAAAAAAAATCAGTCCTTTTCTGAAACAAGCAGTTTCTCTGCATGCTGCTTTGGTCTCTGTCAGCCTGGACAGAGAAGGGCCTGCAAAATGAAATGAATCATCATAATTCTTATACTGAGCATGAGTTCCTATGAGTGAAATATCTTGCTTCAGATGACAGCAGTAAGAAAACAACCCACTTCCCCTCCCCTTTTCATCCCCTCCAGCATTCTGTGCCTGTTCCCTTTACCATAGACAGAAAGCTATTCTGCACACAAAGACTCAGAGAATTATAAAATGTTTTTCCTTTTATAGGCATTTTACAATTGCAGAGGTCAGCTAAACACAGTCTCTCCCAGATGAAAAGTCTGTTCTTTGCCAGAACCAGCGAGTTTGGGCAGAGGGCTGCACCTTCATCCAGCTTAGAGAGCAACTGTTTACCGTGGGGTGTGTCTTGCCTAATTGCTACATCAACTAACAAGCTTCTCCCTCTCCTGCCAGGCTCTGCTGAGACCTAGGCTCGATGAATATATATAGTTTCTTCCTTTTCCTCTCCTTGCTTTCTGTTTGGTATGCAATTCCTACTCAGAAAGCAAACCATGCTGACATGCTCAAAATCTTGCAGTTTTAGGGGCTCCTATGATTGGAGGAGCAGCAGCTTCCCTCAAGCCCCTAACATGGAGAGGTAATTATCATGCATACAGGGAAGAGCTGCCAGCAGAGCTGTCGGTCTGACTTACTAGGCACAAATGCAGGCATGCTCTATGTACAGCACAAACAAATCGGGACTGACTGCACGTGCCTAAAAAATTGTTAATTTTCTCAAAAAGCCATGTCCTAGTGGGGATACAGAAAGATGTGTGACAGACAGAGACACACAGGACTGAATTTATGAGAGCCAGTTTTCAAAACACCACTTTCTTTCCAACCTGCAAAAGAGAGAAGTTGTTGAAAAGACTTGCACTTTTCTCTCTTCACAGATGTCCACCTCCTATGAGTAATATTTCTAGTAGGTTACTCAGTTTATATAAGCACAGTACATTTGAAGCAAAAGAACAGGTCTTGAGTGATAGAAAAAGTGTTTCTATGTTCATCACAATCATGGTCCTCAAGGCAAAAAAAGTAACCAAATTTATTTGTCTTCACTGAGGGACAGTGCTGAGCCTTGCATTTTCTGCACAGCCATCTTCTGTATTATTCATTAATGTTTTTAAAGTTCTTCAGCTCAACACTGTCACTTCATACCTTCCAAAAAATAATTAAAAAAAAATCCAGTATCAGAGATGCCTCTGGGATGATATCAACCACAAAATTGATTGTCCATATTCAAACCAGTTACGAATGTACCATTCATTTGGATTCTTTCAATTTGTTCTTAAATCTTCACATTTCATTGAATTTCACAATTTCAGTAAAATCTCTGAACTGATATATACCTACAACTCCAAACTGCTCTTTCCTCAGATTTCCTAAGAAAATTTAATCATACCAGTGAGCTACTAATATCATAGATTCTTCCCTTTGCCAATAATAAGCACATTCCCATTAACTGCCTTCACCATGAACATGGTCAGTGAATTTCTGGACTATCTTTTGAGCATACTCAGGTCTGAAACAGACAATAACTTTGCTGACATCAGATGGTTTGGGAGCATTATTCCATGAGAAACATTTGGTGAAATTATAATTTCTGAGGTTATATCCAGATTGTTCTCCTCATAAAGGACTTCCACCCTGAGTTGAGTATTTCATCCTGTTTATCTTGCGTCTCCTACCTTACATTAAATACAGATTTATAGTATAGCTAGGATTTTTTAGTCTTCTGAATAACAGCCCACAAAATTTGATGTTACTTGTGGTACTGCAAGTATTGTAGACATGGAGACATCTCATGTCATAATACTCCAAAACAGGAATGAAAAGGATGTGCTGAAATAAGCAGGCATGATTTGTCACCTTGCCTATCAAATCAAATAACGCAATAATATACAATGAAAATCCAGTGTTATGTAATGAAAACAATTAAAATCAAGCACACACATGCAAAAGACAGACACAGAAATAGTTAGAGAAATTTACACTTTCTAAGGAAAATATTGTCCATAATTACTTTTAACTGTGAAATAAATCACCACTTAAACTTGTTATCAAAATATATAATTTGGAGACTTTAGAGAGTTAATCTGTTTAACATGCAAATCATATGCTCATTATTGGGTTTTGATCAAGTATTTGCATGTTTTCTACCTCGGAAACAAAAATATAATTTAATATTTATATTAAAGAACATATTTCTCACACCATTTCCAGTTCTTTCTTCTCCACAAGAAAAACAATTATTTTATTTTTCAATAGCCACAGCTGCAAATGATATAATTCAATCAATTGCAGGACTCCACCAAAGAAGAGAAATCCAAAAGCGCAAGTTACAGTATAAATATGTTTACAAATACAGTGTAACACACATATTACCTCCTTGTATACATGAGCAGCTTATTTCTGGGTAAATGGCCATTTTAACCAAAATGCAGGTTAGATCAATAGGGTCTGGCAAGTTACATAGATGAGAGTTGTAGTGAAATGTAGCAAAAAGGAAAGTAAAACATCCTTACACCTCATGGGATTTAAAAGTGTGAAATATTTTCAATTGTTTTTTTTCCAAGTCACTTGTTGATAAATTCAGTTCACACAGTCTTTTTCCATCTCTATATATGGACAAATAATGACAGTCAGAAATGCCACAAACCCATAATAAAATGTCCTCAAGTTTTCCTGCACTATATGTTTTGACATAATTTCTCATAGGATTGCTGATTCTGCCATCCAAATAATGATGTTTTTTTCTCAGTTCAGCAGAGTGATATCCAACAGAGTAGTGCCCGGGATATGATAGGCCAAGAATCAGACTGATCCTCACTTGGGAAAGGTTTGAACCCATCTTTTAGAAGAAAATCATCACTCTAGTGAGCAGACACTGGACACCCGTTTCTCCTTTTCCACTTGTAATTTGAAATAAAGGGCCTTGGCTGCATCGAAATAAAGCAGGACCAGCAGGTCAAAGGAGGCGATTGTTCACCTCTACTCCAATTTAAAGTGCCATGTCCAGCCCTGGACACAGTGTGAGAAGGACATGGACCTGTTGGGGCAGGGTCAGAGGAGGGTCACAGATATTCAGGGGGCTGGAACATCTCTCCTAATGAAACAAACAGAGAGTTGTGATGGTTCATCCTGGAAAAGAAAAGGCTCCAGAGAGACCCTATAGGATCTCTCCAGTGTGTAAAAGGAACCTACAAGAGACATAGAGAGGGGCTTTTTACAAGGGCTTGTAGTGATAGAACAAGGGGGAATGGCTTTAAACTAACAGAGAGAAGGTTTAGATTAGATATTAGGAAGAAAATCTTTACTGTATGGGTGGTGAAGCACTGGCACAGGTTGCCCAGAGAAGCTGTGGATGCCTCATCCATGGAAGTGTCCAAGGCCAGGCTGGATGGGGCTTTGAGCAACCCGATCTAGTGGAAGGTGTCCCAGCCCATGGCAAGATCAGATTAAATGATCTTTAAGGTCCCTTTCAACCCAAATCATTCTATGATTCTATATTTACAGCAGAAAAACCAGGGATTTTTCACTCCAATAAAGTGACTCCCTACAGCTCACAGTTAGGGATTTGTGTCCTTGAAAATGCCAGTTTTTATGATAATCCATCACAGTGACACATCTTACTGAGGGTGGTGATCACCAGTGTGCTGAACAGGGTTTTTGTGGATCCCATCCTCAAATCTTGGAACAGACATCCATGGAGGGACCCCCTGAGCTTGCTAAGATGAGCACTAATGAATAAACCAGCAATGCAGCTCTAAATTCTATTTATATACAGAGGCATGTTCAGTGTCCAGGACTGTGCTGTTTTAAATGTATCTCTTTACAAAATAACTACCTGAACAAAACTGATATAAAATTTGTATTCTCATTAATTCTTAGAGACAAAAATAATTGTGAAAACCTTCATGAACACTCACTTATGAAAGGTTATTTCTCAGAAGACCTGACATCAGTTTTCAAAAATTCTGGTGTTAATTTTAGCACAGAATAATTCAGAAACAATTACCAAGAACACAAAAATTTCTTAATTCTTTGCTCGTTTATGGATAACACTTGTCACATAGGGTTTCTTACAGTATGAGAAATAAGTGATGTACTTAATTTCAAGAAAATTTTTTTATTCTGTAATCTGACACAGTGATATTCAAAAGTCAGCAGTGTGGGGTGAGCTGATCAAATGCTGGTGATTTCTTTGTTTTTTCCAACTTCTTATGACAAAAAGGTAAAATTTATTAAATTCAATGCATAAATATTCTCTGTGGATAAAAATGCATGAAAATTTCTGCCTTAAGATATATGGTCCAAATTATGAATAATTTTAAAATCCACTGATTCCATATGAAGTGTCTTTTTGCAAAAGATTTTTATCTGGATCATAGATTTTAAAGCCAGAAGGCCCAATATAATAGTTTAAACTGATTTTCTGTCATAAAATCATAAAATAGAAACTTTTCTCCCAGTGAATACAGGGAGCTTTGATTGAATAAAAACTAATACTAGACCGTGCTAATCTAATGATTTCTTGTGCTAATGTACTGCAAGTCTCAATAAATGTTTCCAGTGTCTAATTACTCATGCAGATGTTATTTCCAGTTTGAACATACCACAGTTGTACTTCCAGCCATTTGGCCTAGATTTTGTTGTGATCTTCAAGATCAAGATTGAGCTTTCAGTAAATTTTTCCTAAAACTTTTGCAGTTGAAAACTTCTCAGCAAACATAACCAAAGACATCTTTGTGCAATTGAAAACATAAATGTGGGTTATTGTCTGATAGAATTCTCCTACCAATGTTATCATATTAATCTAATTTTTCAGACTTTATACACCAATGCACAATTCTTACTATTTCTCTTGTCTTCTTCTTCAACATTGCTTTGTTTTGAAACAGTTTATATACTTCAATATAGAGTTCTGGCATTGGATGTATTTTTCATTTTTTGTTGTAGTGGAGCTAATATAAAATGTAATCTTCTGCTAACACTTATCTAAGGAACCAGCTGCTTCATTAGAAAATGCAAACACTAAAATGCAGCTTACTATTTTCCCATTCTAACTAGTTAAATATGTAAGTACAGAAACTCCTAGAAACACAGACATGAAATATAATTGCCATCCTGAGAATAATTTAATCTAAAATTGTCTCCTGCCTCCTGTTTTCTGTTATGCCAATTATAATATTTATACAATTTTTACATTTTAGAGCCATCCTCCTTTTTCATATCAGACTTTTTCAAAATTATCCAAAAAAATCATTTAAAAAGTTCTCCTGATGAATGAAAAAAAAGGAATGGGGGGATTCAAACTTTTTGTCATCTCAGTTTCTCTTTGTATTATCCTATGTTTCTTATGGGGATTTTTTTTCTTTCTTTATAACCAGCCTATTATTTTTCTCATTCAGTCCTTTTTATTTATCTTGCATAACCACTTTAAAAAAATTCAGTAGCCCTTTATTCATTCAGCAGAAATATTTAGTCCTTTAAAAGACAAATTCTCTTCTCCTGCATGCACTGCATCAAAGCTTCAGTTGTGTTCATTTGGAAGACACGACATTTCTTGATAATCTTTACATTCAACTAGTTTGTGGTGACATTTTGAAGTACTCATTATCCTGTCTGAAGTCTTGACAGCACTAGCCTTTAAATTGGCTTCAGCTTTGGTATAAAATGGTAGCTAAATATTCAAGTGGGTGACTTTGGTACATGCTGAAAGTTTAATAAATGTACACAGTTAATTCATTAGAATTACATGCATATGAAGGACAGAGTTTCTCAGCCAAAGCTTTTTTCCTACTTTCAAATAGCAACCATTGAAATTGCATTGGGATTTCATCCATTACAAACTCATCCTTTCTCTGGAAAACTAAATTTGTGTTCCTTCCTTCAACATAGATTTTGTATATGACATGCACATAATTCTCATTACCTTAGCACATTAAAAATATCAGGATAATATTTACTTATTTAACAATCTGCTAGAAAAACTTGTTCTATAACTTCTATAACTCACTAGAATGAGATAAAAACATCAAAGTTACTAGATGCTAAAACCCCATAAACCTGGTTTCCTATGAATACTAAAGGCAGAAGGACATTCAAAAGGACTGGCTCTCACCTGCATACATATGCCAATTGTGTTGAATTGAAAGGGCACTAAAAGTTGGCACTGGTACACTAATTTTTCAGCTATTTTAGGCTCTCAGATCTGTCTCAGAAGCATAAACATCTGGCCCAATATGTAACAGCCACTCTCCAGCAGACTTTCTCTGCAAGTGGAAGTTAGCCACGCTGAGAGCCAGTCCATAGCTGGTCACTCTCCTTTCTTTTGTCATTATCCTCCAATTCCTTCAGCTCCCATGAAGAGCAGATGAACCGACACAGGATGCTGGGAGTTATTCTTCCACCTCCACACTAGGCACAAATACTCTGCCCTTTCACCAGAGAAATAAAAATATATTCTGGTTTCTTAGATGGAGAAAACAACAAGTAAATATACATTCTTGATGGAATATTCTTCAGTAAGATATAAAATCTACTTTAAGCTTAATATTAGAAAATAAGACTGCAATAAGATGATCATTTATGAGAATGACTATATTTGACAGAAAAGAATACAAAATCTATTAATAAAACACCTTTGGCAGGGAAAAGTAATAATTCCAGAGTATAAAATTTCTTTTCATCTGGTGTTTGTTTAATCACAGGTTTTGGCTTCAGCAGAAGAAAGCACTGATGATATAATTTGATACTTTTCTTCTCTAATCTTATCTCTGTTGAAATAAAGATGATTTGATATTTAGATTTTAACTGAAATGTCTCAAACACAGGATGTTTTATAGATGTGCATTTTCATTAACTTTGATGGCCTTGTTCTCAATTTATGGTGGCATGAGCTAAACCCAAAGCTCTTCTAACTTGAATGAATGACAGTAAAAACTTTGAAAACTGCAAATGCCATGATTCCTTTCAGAATACATAACTTATTCTGAACCCTAAAAAACTCCTCCCTTTCAATTCTCTGCCATTGGAACAGAACTTGACGTTCCCATCCCTCCTTTTTTCTGCCTTTTCATTTTTTCTTTTCATTTAAGGACTGTTCTTCACCCAGGGGGTGGTTGGGCACTGGAACAGCTCCCCAGGGCAGTGGTTGCAGCACCAGCCTGACAGAGTTCAGGAAGTGTTTGGACAATGCTCTCGGGCACATGGTGTGACACTTGAGGTGTCTGTGCAGGCACTTGTTGTCCTGTGCAGGGCAAGGAGCTGGACTCAGTCCTGGTGCATCCCTTCCAACTCAGCACAATCTGTTATTCTGTGAGCTTCATCTGAATTATACTGTCTATAGTTTTACCTTTCTTCCTCTCAGAGACTGCCACTGCCCATTCTGACCCACGGGGTTCAAAATTTGCAGTTCTGCCATATCACAGGTGGACCTTGTTTCCTTGCTTCAGTGTAACCCTTCATCAGTCTACCCACCCTTTTCTGCCAAATCCTGGGTTTCTCTGTATATGTTTATGCAGATTGAAAGAAGCCTGATACAGTTGGAGCAGCTTCTTTAATTACAATATAGAACAATGTAGTACCACTAAAGAAAGCATATCTCTTATCATTCAAAACTAAATAACATTCTAAATATTTTCACAAAAAAAATCCAGTGCAATTAAATTTTGGATATATTTCCATTACATTTATGTGTATTTATATTCTTTTTCCCCTTACATGAAGGAAAAATTTCTTTTAAAGAACATAAATTTTGCTGACAACTGATTTTTCAGTTTTCCCTTGTTTCCTTATCTTTTCACATCATGAATATTTCTAGCACTGTCTTCAACACATTCCTCTCACAAGTACTGTCAGTCTGATTTAAGAAAAGAAGGCTCTGTTCAACTCCATTGCCCAGAATTATACCAAGCTCTTTTACACCACAAAATACACTCGGTGGGATTCATGAACTCACAGAAGGATTTGGCTTGGAAAGGACCTTAAAGATCACCTGGTTCCAGGCCTCTGCCATGGGCAGGGACACCTTACACTAGGCCAGTTTTTTCAAAGCCCTATCCAGACTGGCATTGAGCATTTCCAGGGATGGGGCATCCCCAGCTGTTCTGAACAACCTGTTCCGGTGCTTCGCCACTCCCACAGTGAAAAGATTCCTCCTGATATCTAATCTAAACCTACCCTCTGATTGCAGCTCTTTTATCTTGTAGCAGAGAGCAAGCATTTCAGTGCAAGACTACAACAAATATCTTAATACACCTTAATATTATGATCCAGGATATCTGTGTGAGCACCCCGTGTTTATGTGATTTTGTGTCAAAGTTTACTTAATAAGGAAGGACAGACAGATAAACAGCAGCTGCTAGAAAAATGACCATGTTGAGAAGCCCTTTCTGCAGTGTTATCTTTCCAACCCCCAGGCAGGGCAGATTTTTTTTTCACAGAAAAGGGGGACAGGGAGGTAGGGCATAACATAGATTATAGTGCTCTTCTTCTCCACCCCCCCCCCCCCCCCCCCCCCCCCCAACCCCGCCAAGAGTTTAAAAAGCCTAATTTTGGACTGTCAGGAACATACTGTTACAATAATGAATCTCTTGCAAAGTTTTAGTTCTTTAGTAGGTGTGTAAAAATAGAAATTAGGAAAATGCAAATCGAGACAATTCAATAAAGGAAGACAAAGAGAGGCCAAGGAGGCAAAATGGCATGGACTGTTCTCATCAGGTCCCATCAGTGCTTTTGACAGCAGTGTAGTTCTATTTAAAACTACAAATAATTTACCTTGTCAACAAAGATATATTTTTCTCCTCTGGAACCAGAAAGAAACAAAAAGGTAAATCAAAGAGCAGTATGAAATTACCTTATTTTTGAGTGTTAGACATACTATTACATATTTCTTACTGCTCATATAAAACAATGCCTTTCTCCTATTTAAGCTATTAGATCACCCTCTTGAATCATAACCCCTTTCTTTTCAGACATTCATTCCTTTAGTGAGACCAGTAACTTTCCTTTTATTGAATCATGCCTTGTATTTGACTAATGCAAACCTTTCAGAGAGATATCTAGCTTTGATTTAAAAATAGCAGAAGAGATGCCATTTCCCTTACAAAAACTCCCCAAGCTTAATCACTGTCATTGTTTGAAATTCTGTCTCTTGCTTTCAGCTGTCAGCTGCTAAATTATGGAGGCATTCAGGATGGTAGTCCATGTAGCCCAGTGAAGCAGTCTCTCTCTGGGCTCTGTCTCCAGAGAGAGGACCCTCATGGGGGTAACTCAGACCACCAGAAGTTTGCCTTCTGCTCGGATTGTCCCCATGAGCATACTATACAGATGGGAGACAAAAGCTTTTAGAAGCAAGGTCCGGGGCTGAGAATCAACCTGTGCATATTTCACACCCATTTATATTTCCATGGAGGTACGTGTACTGTGTAATCAGGCTGTCTTTAAGCTCCCTTTTTAATGAGAAAAACAGTTGAACTACTTAAGCACAACTTCTCTATCACCAATCCAGGAACTCTTTATTTGGATTTTCATTAGAATTTTTAATTTAGTTTGTACTAGAAAGATGTACCCATCTTACTGGGTTATCTTATTATTTCATTTAAATGAGGACTCATCACATTTGTACAAAGAGGCGACTGTATTCTTCTTATTGTAGAGCTACTTGCAATCTCCTTACCTAAGCATTCGAGACCCAAAGGCCAATTTGCTTGTTTAAGTGCTTTTTTTTCCCCCAGCAGAACAGTGAGGTCAAAATTACTTTTTTCCTCTGGCAGCACTGAATTTCCTTCAGATGGGTAAGGCACAGTCAGAGGTGACCTCATAAAATCACTTACTTTGAGGCCAAAGGGATTGCCTGAGCCTATATTATACAACACAAATCCATGTTTTAAAAAATATTCCTCATTCCTACATCTCTTGCTTGTCTGGTGTAATGTCTAACTCATCTCCTAGTTAAGATTATCCCCATATCTAATCTGCACTTTCACTGAGGTGAATTACAACAACTATTTCTTGTTTCACATTTGCTGTACCTTGAGGACAATGCAACACCTTCTCCTTTTTATCCTCCATTAGCTTTATCTTTTCCAAACTAAACTGCCTTTTTTTTTTCTTTCCTAGGTTCCATTCTTTGGATGGCTGTCTAACCTGATTTGCCTCTTCTTGTTTTCCTTGTCCAACATGAACAACAGGTTCATGTCCTTGAACCTGTCTGCAAAGTAGAGTGCCCAGAGGTGGACACAGCACTCTGTCCAAAGTCTCTCTGCTGCCAGGAACACGTGAATGGGAACAACTCCTTCACACAGTTGATGTTGATGTTAATATATCCTGGTCTTTGGAAATACGACTTTTTTGGAGGGTGTTTTATTTGCTTTTTACAGCAGCATTATATTTCTGACTCTTACTCAGTTTGTGGCAATTATTCCCAGACCCTTTACTGGCGTGATCCTGCTGAGACAACGAGTCCCAGTTTTGCCTTCATGCATTCCATTTCTCTGTTCTAACATGAAGCATTTTGCCATCTCCTGCACTACTTTATTCTTGTTGACATCAAACCATCTGTCTAATTTAGCGCAGACATTTTGAATTTTCATCGTGTCATTCAGTATTTGTGAGGCAGGAAGCCATCCATAAATTTTACAAATCAGTCCTAATGAGAGGTCAAAGTCATTAACAAAACTATTCAATAATACCACACCAAGGCAGACCTCCCTGGTACTTACTGGAAATGTCCTTTTTCTCTGACAGTGAACAGCTGGTAAACAGCCTTTTAGTATGGTGCAAAATGTCCTGTTTCTTATGTGCTTTTCAGGCAATCACCCATTTTACTTTAATAGAAATTTCATCATACAGATCTAGATAACAAACAGAAAGGAATAAGGTACCATAAATAGTATAGCAAGATGAGAGTAGAATATTTACAATATGTAGCAGCTCACAGTTGGTTTTACTTTATTACAGAAGTGCAGTTTCTGTAACAAAAGCAATGAAAATGTATGAAGGCAATTACAGAAAGAGTGTGTTTTCCAGTTACTGCTATATTATGAGAAAAACAGCACTGCTGTAGAAAAAAATAAAAAGGTTATCAAAATTACCCGTATTGTAGCTGTACAGGAATTATCTACAATTTCCAATTTTTTTGTCAAATATTTGGAATATAATCAGTTCTAGTCTCATCTTGTTCATTTTTGCTTTATGGTCTGTAAGAGTACCCAGAATTTCAAAAACTAGTTTTTCCAAAGCATATAGATATCTCTGGAGAGAATGGAAATGACATTACAGCTAATATTGTTTCTTTCTGGCTAAAACTATTCCGGTGCAAAATCAGTATAAAGTAAATGCAACATTGAAGCAGTAATAGACCCTGTTTGCCTAAACACAAAAAAATATGGTTAGTTTAAGCTTTCTTCTGAAAAGACCCAGAGATGTATTATAAACAAAAGTCTAAAAAAATTACTGTAATGGACTTCATAGTTGATTTGGGGAAATCATAATGGTCATAATGAAGTCATAACCCAGGCCTTGGTTTGTTTTTTGCACATCTTTGTGTATCTCTTGTTTGGAAATGATAAGCCATACCAGTAGTAATTTCATTTTTCAGTTTCTCTGGGAGAGTAGTGAGCAAAACACACATTATAAGTTCTAAAATATGATTTAACAAAACATCACTGGCACAGTTTTCCATTGGCATCAACTTTTCCTGTCAGTGTGTGCAGTCATGTTTTAGGAAAGAGGTATCTGAAGAAAACCCCGAGCAAAGATGCTTGAAACACTGTTCTAATTTGCCAAATTGTCTAAATCACAATCTTTCTTTATTTTCATTTTAATTGCAAAGCAGATTTCTTTTTTATAAATTTATATCCTTAGTTTACATTTAATAAATAAATGTCTTAGCATTGTCAAATATTACCCATGTCATCCTCAGTTTATTCTGTCTATATGCACACATTCTTCTAAATAATTGTCCAAATGTAATTATATACACCAGTGTGATTTAAATGGTTTTATATTTGTGAATATAGAATGTATAATTATATAATTAACTGTGTGTGTGTGTGTGTGTGTGTGTGTGTGTGTGTGTGTGTGTGTTTGTGTGTGTGTGTGTGTGTGTGTTGGGAAATAATGACTTAGACTGAGAGCAAGGCAAGAACTACAAGGCTGTCTGTTTTGTTTTTCAGTGAGTAAGAATAAGGAGTGGTATGCAGAATTGCTGAAAGGGTAAAGAATTTGGAAACAGAAATTAGGCCTATGATCAGCTTTGTGAATTCAAACATATCAACACAAACTGCATGCAATTAGTGCAGGGTAAGATCCTGATCAACAGATAAAGTCCATTACACCTGCTTTGGAAAAAATAAAATCAATGAAACAAAGGATATTTTTGTCTAAAGGGATGCTTACTTTTGATTTTAGAAAATGAAACAGCAAAGAAAAACATCTTAGGCCTATGCTATGAATGTGGAGATGAAATATCATCAATTAGCTATCTGAAAAAGTAGCATAATTATGGTTACTGCTTTATATATTGCTGTTATGTATTAATATATCAGCAGGTTATAAAAATACACATAGTAGTCAACTAAAGATTGTCTTCTTTGGTTGATTTTCTAATCTGGAAAACACTGGCAAACCACTCTGACATCAGTATGGTCTTAAGGACATATAACGTGAAAATGAACTGAGTATTTTCTCCCAGAAAAAGATGCTGTTTTAAAAGAATTTGAGATCTATGCAATAATAATAATAATAATTATAATAATTATAATTATAATTACTATAACAATCATAGCCTGCTTAGCTTTAATAAAACATATTTTATTAATTCATTTCAGTTAGTTGCTCAGATCAGCCTCAATATTAAAGTGTAATTATGGTATATGCCAGGTGAATACCATTCTCTGAAATTAATTACCATGGAGATGGCCTCATTATTATCTATGATAAAGAGTTCATTTAATTTTTAAGAGCTATGCATTTCCATTAAATATGAATCAAGAAGGCCTTAAAGTAAATAATTAAAAGGTGCTGTGTCCTTTTACAGAGATCCTTAAGCAAAATAGAAGAATAAAAGTCTACCCAAAGTGACATGACAGATTTTCTCTAAGAATCAAATCCCAGTTTTGACAGCTGGATTATGCCACCTTCCCTGTGCAGAGAAATAACTTTTTTGGCTTCTGTCATTTCCCCACTAAGGGCTGATCAGTACAGATTCCTTTCTCAGTGTCCCTCCTGTAAAAAGTTGATGATCAGAGCCTTAACACTTGCCTGCCAGGATTTCTCTAAAGTGCAGGTTAGATTTGATGAAGATAGAGAGGAGAAAACTCCTGGTTAAAACACTTACTGCCTCTACCAACAAAAATAACAGAAAAGGTCTCTACTACTGTGAATACCAGTTTTTGTTAGCTGTATCTGAATTTAATGAGAGCTATAGCTCACATATACTCTGCCTCATGTAGGCATCCAGCCAATGCCTAAATATTAATTCCTTAGTGAAACAATATCTGTGAAGGCAATTTAGTGCAGCCACTGAAGGAGTAGTGCTTTATGAGGTCTTCACAAGAGCATCTTTACCTACATTTAAATGCACAGGACCTCCCTTAGGAAGTGATCAGGTACAGTTTCCTCTCCACCTCCGTTGTCAGTACAGGAATGTGTGTGCTTGCACCAGAATTGTTTTATTGGGCACTTACAGTGTAGACATGTGCCAGTGGTGTCACCTGGGCAGGAAGTGCCATCATTGAGAGACTCCATAGCAAATTGCTTCTGGAGTGTCACTGCACTGGCCTGGTAAAGCGTTGAGGTGAAGAAAAAAGCCACACAGCTCCAAACATTTCCACAGAACTCTGGTACAGCAATGACGTCGGTCCCTTGTCATTCTGTTATATTAACTAGCACTCCAGAGTTCAGTGGAAAATAGAAATATCAAATCACCTGGCAGTTAATTTCTTAAACAACATGTGACTTCCAGATTCTGAAGTCTAATCTCTGAGGGTTATTTTTAGGAAAGTAAGGTACCTAGAAATGCACATAGGAAGTTTTCAGAAGGACCTACCAATTACAGACCTTTCTGAAAACTGTATTTACATTCCTGAGGATATGGCATGTTTTTCAGTGCACATGAAATCTGTTCACTTAATAGAGAACTGGTGAGAGTAGTTAGATGCCTATTCACTGACTATAGGATTATACAATCCTGGAATAATTCAGACTGGAAAGGACCTCAGGAGGTCTCTAATACAACCTTCAGCTGTGATCAGACCAAGTTGCTCAGTGTTTTTATGTGACTGAGTTTTGGGCATCTCTGGAGACTGGACAGTCTCTCTGGTTGACCATCTCCACGAGGCAGAGAAAGCTTCTCAGTTTAACTTAGTGTATTCTGAACATCAATTCAGTGAGCTTGTGCCCACTGCCTTTTGTTGTCCCTTGCTCCACTGTAGAGTGCCTGGCTCAGTACTGGAGGGCTCCTAAGTCACCCCAAATCACTTTTCTTGAGGGTGAATGAGCCCAACTCCTTCATCTTCTCCTTGTAGAAAAAAATGCTCCAGCCCTCAACAATCCTGAGCTTGTTGAGCTCCCTTTAATTTGGGTCTTTCTTATATTGGGGTCCCAAAAATTGATGGATTATTAAGGTGTATGATTTCAAATGTTTCTGTCTGAAATCAACTTTTTCTGCCACAGGGCAATCCAATATTTTCCAGTTCTTTGCTCACAACACTCGAGCTGGCTTACATAGCACAAATAAATCTATGCCTAAAATGCCACTATACGTATTTCTAATTAAATCAAAATTGTACAAGTCAGTTTGTGGGAAAAGACATTGTGTTCCCCAGCCACTGGTGAATTTCAGTTGCATTCAGATGGTTGCATCTATGACTTTAAAGCCTTCAGTACAGAATTGTTCACAACAAAGCTGGGCATTGAGAGAAATGACTAAACATAATTCAGAGCAAGAGTGGCAATCCAATCTCATTCAAAATCCTCTTTCCTCTCAACCAGAAATAGAGTAGCAAAAAAAAAAGAAGGCTGAGCACCTCATAAGTGCTGCCTGTAGCTGACTTGTGCTATGGATGTAACTGGTGATTTGGGTGAACATCAAAGTCAGGAGTAACTCAGATGAAAACTTGTGTCTAAAGGTGTCTAAAATCTCTGGTGCACATCCAAATTATAAAGGACCAAGTTAGTACACAAATTACTTGCCTTTACAAGTGGCACAGTGTATTCTGTTCTCCGAATGAAGAATTCTCAGCACTTGGGATTCTGAGCAAGCTGTTAACTTATTTTTCACCCTAATTAAGTGCACACCATACCTCATTTTTCTCAGTCCAGCATGGACTGACAGAACTTCTGTAGACAGATTGCTACACTTACTGTACAGCATGAGTATACTCACTTCTACTGCCAAAAAAAAGTAAGAATTAAAAAAGGACAAAAAAAAACCCAACCAATAACAACAACAAAAAAAAACTTAGAGAAAGGCTCAACGGATTATTAGTGCCCTAAGCATAAATTGGTACTCTGGAGTAATCAGATAAGTTCTGTCTAATTCTTGGGGCTCCCTTTTTTGGACCACAAGACCTTCTCTTTTGTGCCCCAGGTTTTGTAAGTAGCAAAGCTGTGGTCTCCATTCCTCTCTGAGCCTTCTGAATTACATCCTTGGACTGAGGAGAATGAAGAAGACTGTACAAAGACAGTGGCCGATCAATCTGCTGCTAAAAAAGAAGAAAAGATAAAAAACGGTTGGAAGCATCTTAGGTCCTCAACAACTTAAAAAATGTATCACTTTATTACCATACATTTTAGTCTTAGATTTTTCAGGAAGGCTATTTTA
This sequence comes from Promerops cafer, assembly GCA_013398275.1. Taxonomy (NCBI): domain Eukaryota; kingdom Metazoa; phylum Chordata; class Aves; order Passeriformes; family Nectariniidae; genus Promerops; species Promerops cafer. The sequence goes on along the minus strand of VZSE01001569.1, from coordinate 197,921 downwards.
TTCTTTCAGAAAAGTAAAGAGATTAGTAAAATTATTGGCAAAGCAGGAACAAGATTCAACTTAGGGCAGGGTAAGAACATTGTAAGTGTTTTAACAACATTTTTCATGTATTTCTTTCTTTAAGAAACCACAAAGATTCAATGACTGGAAGGAAACAAACAGAAATCTATGTAGAAATCAAAATTGCTACCACTTGAATAAGTGTTGGGTAACTGCTTTGCTGAGAATTGAATTTAGGCATTTAAGACATGTCTTTTAAAAAGATACTACAGGATTGAGAAAAGCATGGCAATACATATCCACTTTAGATGGACATATCTACTATCTCTGAATTTTGAGCACTGTAATCAAAAGTTACTATTGTTTAGACATGATCAACTGTTCTGTTAGTGATGTTGCACTGTTATTTACTCAGAAAGATTTCATGATCCCTCTTATTTTCTAAAAGGCCTGGAAAAGTATCTGCTAGTGCTCATCAAGGAGTCATGAGTTATTACTACAGGAAATATGGAGGAACTGCTGCTGAGATAAATAAAATAATATATTATCCACTACTAAGGTATTTGTAGTGATTTCAGAGACAAAAGAGATAATCAAAAGTTCATTCAGATGTGGGACATCTAAAAATCATAGTATTAATTAGCCACAATCCATAAATTTTTTTGTTAACACAATTGTCTGTAAATCCTGTTTCTTTAACCAGTCATGTCTGTGGTAACAGAGCGTTCACTCATAAAACCAGTTTCTGCTGAAATTTTTCCATATCAGATAATCTGAAACAACAAAAAAATTTCTTGCCTTCTATAATTTTCCTGTAAGGAGATGGCTTCTGTTTCAGTTTGCACCTTTGGAACTATACTGTACAGTGGAAATAGTTGTTTGGGCGTTTTTTACTAGTTTATTCTCATTTCAAGGACTAAAAGCAACATTTCCCTGATGTTCATTTGAAAAACTATGATAAACATCCCTTTTTGATTTTGAATAGATCAGAAACTGGAGCAATATTAGGGGAAAGAAAGTGCACAAAGGTAATAAATCAGCTGTATCAATGAGTTTGCTGGTAATGTCATAATACCTCTAGACAGAAATGCTCTCAAATAGGTGCTAAGGACCCACAGGAGAAATAAAGCTCCTGTATTTGAAGCAAACTGGCACTGAATCTCTGGGAGAATGTGCACTAGAAAAAGCAAAAGGAACTCATAGGTGATGAAAAAAAGCAATACTGTAAAACACTGTACTGTACAGGATTGGAACTTCTGCCTTTCACCAGACCTTGAGCACAAATATATGCTCATGTAATATGTATGTACCTGACTGTGTGCAAAAGTATGTACACAGGCATGCATAGGTGAAGGTGACACACTTAACTTTGATGTTGCAAAGGCTGCCAAAAGTCTTAGATAAAGTGTGTGTGGGGGGAAAGTATATTATTTGGCTTAATTGAATCAAAGCACACCACTGCAACATGGTGTATCTACCATTTGTACCAGAGGCAGTGACTTTGTGCGTTTGATGTAGCTTGCTTTACAAAATGAGTTTGCTTACAACTATATCTGTCTTTGACAATATTGGAGGCCCAGTCTCAACTTGTCTTTATTGTAGAATTAACCTTTCATACAGGGTAGTTGGATAAATATCATGCTGTTTACTCCATTCATTTACCTTCTAAACGTTTTATGCAGGAACATACATGACAGGCATTTCCGTATTACAAATAGGTGAAAAAAACATATTTCTAACCATGATTTTTGAAAAATCATGAAAGAGTACCCTACAGCATTCCATGAAAAGACAAAGATTATGCTCTAACAGTCATCCAGCCCAAGCAAGCTAAGGTGACACTTCAAGAAAACTTTTGCTCCTTTCAGTTTCAGCAAAGTTTGAACTTTGTTTGACCACAGCAAAACCTTTCTCTTGCAAATTTACACTTGCAAGGGTCCTCTGATATCCCGGCCATAGAATTGATTATGTGGAGAGAGCTAATTGAAATAGCTTGGCTGAAGTGAAGCACAGTCCTTTTTAATTTAAAGTTTGAAAAGTTTTGGCTTACTACCTGGTGATGCTTGGAAGGGACAAAGCTGTTCTAGTACTATTCTGATAAAAATCCTCTTTGCCAATGTCCTACAAAATTATCAATGTGCTCTGATCTCTACTGCTTATCATTTATTGTACCCCAACTTTAACAATGTGACTTTACTGGCTTTGTTGCTGCACAAATTGCAACTTCTCATCATTGCTTGTGTGAAACATCAAAGGCGAGGATTCATTCTTTCTTAATTTGAGTGAGCAGTGATGCCAAGGTCATGACTAGAATAAAGCATGCCATCTATCTAACTTTTTGTAAAGCATGTCTAGAAATCCACCCTCAGAATCAAATAATTGTAGGTTATAGTGACAAATGCTAAAATTTCTGATGCACAGAGTCTGTACTTACCCAAGGTGAGCCCTGCTCTGTGTCTTCACTCAGCGGATGGACATTGAAAATGGAAGTACTTTTGATCCCCTATCAATGCCAAAAATATCTGGCTAAACAGTGAACGGGAAAGAGAGAAACTGAAATGAGCCTCTGGTGGGTGAGAAATAGACTTTGGGCTCTACTTCTGAGATTGTTCTTTTCAAGAGAACAATGTGGGATGGTGCAGATGTCACAGTGGTCTTTTTCTTCACCACATCATATCTGAACATCTAGAAAACATACTAAAATAAAACTATTTTGACAGAGAATGTGCAGAACTTTGTTAAATATTTTCTTGTTTTCAGTTTCTAGAAGTCATAGAAAACAAGGCTGGACTGGGACCTTGGAGGTATTGCCTAGACCAGCTCTTTATTACAACACAGTTAACTGTAATTAAAAGATTTTGGACATCTGTTAAAAGGTGGCTGATCATGCTGATAAATTCTTAGTTTTGTATTGTCACTGGCTTAAACCTGGTCCTGGTAAGAAAAATCAGTTGTTTTGTTAGTCTGAGGGCATTTTTTTTCTTTTATTGTTGTCTGCATTAAGCTTTTATGTCAGAGTTATTTTTATGATTTCAAGACAAACCATAAAAACAATAACAAAGAGCAGATAAAGTCCTGTTAGATTTTTCCCTTTTTTTTTTAAAAAAAAAAAAATGTTTCAAAACCTTTTTAGTGCAATTATCAAAAACCATTAGATGGGTTTGGTTTAGTGAATGCACCACAGAAGAGAAAATCAGTTCTGTGGGGAACCAGTGCTCCATCTCTGGAAAAGGGCTTGTTGTCAACAACTTCCTATCCATCATGGAGAGAGCGACGCTGTTCATGTAATTAACACTGCAAATGAACCAGCAAGCAATCAGTGATATCTCTCCAAAATATGCAATATTCGCTGAGGACACCTCTACAGAGGAAAAAATCATTGAGCTGTATACTTTGGTCAGGAAATGCATTAATTTATGTGAATATGAGCTTTGTCTCTATATGCATGGAGTTTTAGTGGTAGCAGGATCACACACCCTGTTCTCTCAGACTAGATATGGTCTGCCAGATGGTACATGCACATTCCAACATGATTAATAAGTTCCTATAAAATGATCAAACCACATATTTTCCACATAACTTGTTGAGGTATCAATGCACTTCCCTTGTGAAATTGTTCTTAACAGCCTCTGCATTTCCCAGTGAAATATTAGGAATAATAGAGAAAAAAAATTCTGTTAGCTATAGGTATGCTTTTCAAGCCTTTAAATCCTTTAACCAAAAGAGAAGCTGCTGTCAAACCAACACCAGTTGGTGACAATGGAAAGACTCCACAAAACAGAATATTTCTGAACATTGTTCTCTGCAGGAATTTATCCACATATATCTCTATATATCTTTATTTCAGTTGTTGGAAGAATGAAAATAAATTCAAGTCAGCCTCAAACCTTCCAAATCAGAATATTCTGTGATTCTGTGACAACAAAGCAAACAAATAAAACTCTTAATATCAAATAAACCTTTCTGCGCAGTCTGTGCTTTAATATCTTCAGACATTTCAATAAAGAATTGCACTCACAGACAGCTGACATAATAAAATACTTTAAAAATTTCCTTCACAAGAACAGAAAAAGTTGGAAATGGGTCTCCTGTCTCAGCAAAAAGCATAGTATACTCTGCTACCAGTGAAAGGCAGCCAGAGCAGCAGCACGATTCCTTGAATTTTTGAGAATTGTATCCTTATTTCTGAACATTTATATTTTGCTATGTTTATTCTTCCTCCTAAATTAGTGTGTGGTTTTGACCAGAAAAAGAAATAAAAAATGTTCATTAGATAAAAGAAAAATTTCTATATCCTGTTTGGGGCTCACTCTTCTAATTCAATAGCAGAAAAATTACTTTAGAAATTCCTTTTAGGGCACAATTTCTGTTGAAAGACAGCTTTATTAATTATTCTAAAGAATACTTTAAGAAAAAAAATCAAACACCTCCAGTTTGAGATGGCAGTGTCTTGGATTTCTGCATCATGTTCTCCTGTTTTGATTTAGGCTTGCTCTCATCCTACTCAAAAAAATAAAGCATAAGGAATGCATTTTATCTATTGATTTTGTGCTTTTCATATTTACAGTTCTTGAGGCCTTCAAAAAGTTTCCAGTATTTCATTTCAGTGTTTCTATTTCAAACAACATTTTTTTGCTGTTAGTAATGAATGCTAAGTTATAATTTGCTTAGATACATGAATTCCCATTTATTACTTTAGATTTATTAAAAGGACGTAGTACCTCTGGTCAAAGTGGAATTTCCTGGCACTTTCTGCTCTGTGCCACACCTTTCACACCTCACACATAACCTGGAACCACCTACACTTTTTTTCACAGATGGAAACTCCAGCTAACTCCAACATTTTCCTGCAAGGGAGGTGAGAATTCCCAGAACACTGCTGAACAACATCTCTTTCTGTCTCTCTCCTCTGCTGAGGTAATGGTCCACTGTCACAACTGAGCCATCTATTTAGAAAAAAACACTTCTTACAAAGTAACAAATTCCTTCAGCACAAAAGGGCAATTTAAAATGTTCAAGAAGGCCCACTGGAGGAGCTTTCTTTTGTGGGGGTGCTGTCCTTTCTCAGGCTCCCCTCCCTTGCACACAGGCCATGTGTTGGCTGACTCCACTCCTAGGAAAAGCTGCAGGGTATCTTCTCTATCATCTTGTTCCTGGCCAGCAGAACAGCTGAGTCCTGTGGCTTGGACATGTGCCATTGCCCTGCAATTGCCTCCCTGAAGTTTGCTGTGGGGTTTCTTATCAATACTGCTTTCAGGCTTGTTTTTCCCATTGCAGCCTATTAAGTCAGACTGCATTTGCTCCAGGAAGTTTATAAACCAGTACACTGTTCACTTCTCTGAAAAGGTCAGGAGCAGGCTTTCTATGACTGGTGCTGTTCAGTATTCTTGTACAGAGGCACAATATCTAAGTCTGTCATATGTAGACAAAGAACTCCTTCAGCAATTTTAGTACTTAATATTTAATGGCTACTTGAAATATTTGTTTAGAACATCTAAACTGATTTCACTATTCTTTTTGTATAAACATCAAAAATAAATGTTAGGCATTGAGACATCTTTTTGTTTAAGGAGACATGATAAACACTGATGAAACAATCTCTTTCTAGCAAAATGTTGCCAAATTAGCAGAAGATCTTGTTTTCATCATTAAAATTTAGAAATAAATAACAAAAAAAATCCTTAAATGAGCTGGTACTTTTGTAGCTGAAGATATTTTGTGTGGTGGACTAAATAATAGGCAGATGTCTTCATAATTCTATTGATTATGATCAAATTTTATCAATGTGCCATTTAAAATACAAAACTGCTGTCAGAAACAAAGCCAAGTGTCTTCACCTCTTACAGATCTAGTCACTTCACAATTAAAACTGTTGATATGCTAAGCTTTGTTTCTTTCTTTGCTTTTACATCTTTATTTTCAGGATGCTCTCTCATTCTAACATAATTTCACTCAGTTTTAGGGTTCAGTGAACACATTTTCTTTGCACATGACTGTGCAGCATTCTTTTCCTAAATGATGTGACTGAGTTTCCCAGATCATGATGAAGACTGTAATGAAATTTTTCTTCTTTTATTCTTCTTTTTAATTTGGATTGCTTCTGCATCCTTCATAATGTTTCTGCTTTCTTAGAAAAGGATCAATAGCACAGTAATCTGAGGCAGACGGCTTTGCTGCTTCTCAAGGTACACCACCTGTTCAAACCAAAAAGAGGCAGGGAAACACTCAAACCCCAGGTCTCTGATCACTCTAACTCTTAGCTTGCTCCCCTGGATCTTGCTTTGCATCAGACAATGGTTCACCCGCTCCGAAATTTAGAAGATTAATAAGCAGTTTCCCCGAGGCTGCACTTGTTCTCACTCCCTCCACCTTACACAGCCTCCCCGACGTATCTCCAAAGGTTTTGGGTGAAATTACCTGTCTCCTTTACTGAGGGGAGCAAATCCATTCTGTCTGGCTTCAGTGGCACTGAACAATGCCTGTGCCTCATTTGCTGTCACTGTACAGAAAAGGTCTCAGGGTTAAGGCTGCAGCCATCCTGGTTTGCTCTTCTAACGCTTCAGTAGACATCAGTAACTGGCAGGGCTGTTTATACAACCCTGACTTGCAAATATTTACTTTATAGAGATTATAAATGACCACTGACAGTGCAGTCAATATGACTATTTGCACAAACGAGTACTGCTCAGCAACAGCTGCAGAATTACAGCACAGATCTGAAAACAGCAACAGCACCCATATCTTGCTGGACAAAAGGTAAAGGTCTTTGAAATTGTCATGACAAGAGCAATTTTAGTGGCAGTGTAGGAAAGCAATCAAAATATTGCAAATTCTAATCAAATGCTAATGAAAACGATCCTGTGAGGACATTCTCAAGTAATAAAATTTGAATGTAAAATCTTAGCTGAAACATGTACAAAAAACTGAGCAAAACTTTCTATTTTTCAAAGCAAATCTCTCCAAGTTACATGATTAATTCACATAGTCATAGTGCATTCACATGGTGCAAAATCCTCTCTAGAAAACTGATTGCAGGTTTTTGTCTGCTAAAACATTGGTGGTTGCCACAGTAATAAGTCAAAACATGATTAATGACTTCTTCTTTTGTATGAATTTATTCTCTTTCGTGCTCTTTGTTCAAAAGGAAACAAATTCAAGGGCTTATATCTGTGGTTTTGGCAAACTCATAGCAGTGGAGATGCCAGCAAGAGACATTTCCTTTTCTTTACTCACCTTCAGCACTGTCACTGAACGATAGTCTGATGAAATTCTGAATCATTGCTATAAATGAATGTCAAGATTTTTCTCTCCATGCATAAAATATGCTATCAGTTTTCCAAAATATTTCCCTTATAATATTTTGAATGTTTAGAGAAAAACATATTAATATTTGCTTTGGTCAATTGCCCAAATTTCTGAAAAATACCTGTGTTTCAGAGTTTATTCCAAATACTGAATATGCAGGATAAATCTTTTAACATCAGAATAGCCCTTACATTTCAAGACTGCAAGTAGATACATTCCCTTTGTGGGTAGATACTCCATGGGCCACTTCTTCCCCTCAGTGAGGAAAATGCAGAAAATAGATTAGAGGTGTTGCAATAGCACACTTGTGAGGAATAGGGAATAATTATGGAATAGTGAAAATTTTTATTACATGGAGAGAGAAGTTTTTCAAAAGGTAGATTCTTCATTTAGCATTCCTAATGGGGAGCTGGATTTAATGCGAAGCATGGACAAAAATAAAAATAGCTCCCAACAGTTGTGAGACAAAAGTTAGAATTAGTTCAAACATGAGCAACAAACAAAACTTGCCAACTTGGTACCTTTGTATCACTTTACATTATCTTTTATACACATCATTATATAGTACGCATTTCCATTTCTATTCTGCCCAGTTTCCCTGACAAAGCAATATTTTAAATACAAAGAAAGCACAGAATTGCTAATGATCACAGAATACTCTGAGTTGGAAGGGACCCCCAAGGATCACTGAGTCCAGCTCTTAAGTGAACGGCTCATAAGGAGATTGAACCCTGAACCTTGGCTTTGTTAGCACCATGCTCTGGCCATCTGAGCTAATCTCAGGTTTTGTAGAGCCTCCATGTAGATTAGGTGTCTGAGATCTACTGCAACATTCTGTACTGAGAAAAATTTTTGCATTTTAAAACAGTCCTGCTAGAAAGAAATAACATGGCATAACCAATTTGCATATTTTAACACTGATGTACTATGACTTGCTATGATATATTAGTCTGCTTTTTAAAAAATCTTTTTAATATATCTTTTAGTATTTCAGGCTTTTTAATTTTTTTTAGTTTGTCACTTATGGAAAGACTTTTGAACCTAAGGCTTCTTTATCCTAAGCAGAGACAGAGCTTTACACATGCCTGAGTTGTGCCCCTGAAGTTAGACTTCTGTTCTGAAAACCTTTATTCATGCAGAAACTACTAAGTGGTTTTATTTCCTTTTATTTTCTTTAAAATGCAGAAGGGAGCCAGCCTGATTAGATGACCGTAACAGTTTAATAAGCACATAAAACAGCCTGTCTACTATTATCTCTTCTTATTCCATGAATTAGGAGTGTTAGGACAAAAATTACTCACTGAGATTTCCTTTATTTAATGTTAACATTTTTAGGAGGCACCATCTACTGCAACCAGTTACCAAGTTTGTGAGATGCAATGCTGAGATATGAAAAACATAAAAAAAGATAGTGACTTCAATTTGCTGAGGGCAAGGCTGGCAGCTGAGCTCTCTGCCTGAGAAGGGTGGATCTGAATAACCTCAGATGGTAAAGTGGATGCCATCTCACGTCAGTGATCCAAACATCAGGATGATGAACCGATAGGAAAGCAAACTAGCCACCACTCCCACCAGCACACAGATGCTCTTCAAACACCTGATTTTGTGTTTGAGAAGCAAACAGGGCCTGTGCTGTGTTTGTGCAGTGGGTGAGGTTGTTCAGAAACATTGCAAAACTTTGCAACCAGGAATGGCAGAAAACTGGCTGGGCTGCAGACCTTGCCATGCTCAGGAGTAGAATTGCTGAGGGGCATGGAAAATAAGGAGGTGATGTGTGACACTTACATGGCTTCAGTAAGAGCAAATTGTGCTTGAAGAATTTGATGGCTGCCTAAAACTGGAGTGTTGTGTTGGTGGATAAGGGAAGAACAGCTCTCTTATAGAGAGAGACTGAAAGACCAGGGGTTGTTCAGCCTGGAGAAGAGAAGGTTCTGCGTATACCTTCTACTGCCCTTCCAGTATCTAAGAGAGGCCTACAAGAGAGATGGAGAGGGAATTTTGGCAAGGCAGGTAGTGATAGGACATTGGGGAGCAGGTTTGAACTAAAAGAGAGTGAGTTTAGATTTGATATTCTTCACTATGAGGTGGTGAGGCACTGGAAGAGGTTTCCCAGAGAAGCTGTGGATGGCCCATCTCTGGAAGTTCCCAAGGCCAGGCTGGATGGGGCTTTGGGCAACATGGGCTATTGGAAGGTCTCCCTGACCTTGGCAGATGTTTGGAATTAGGCAATCCTTAAAGTCCCTTCCAACTCAAACCATTCCATGAATCTGCAACTCTATGAATTTAGTTTGGAGGAATTTCATAGAATATAAGTATTTATATACTCATACACAGTGTGAAGTCCAAATTTTGGGTGCACATACTTTTGTCCTGCTTTTTGCAAACAGATGTGTCCAAATGTTTGCCTTTACCAGCGCTCTGGTAACTAGAAAAATAATGCAACTCAGTAAAGAAATTAAGAAAAACAAAATAATATGCATCACTTTAGGATTTAGACTTTATTCAGTGACTTCTATTCATGGAAAGTGCATCTGCTTTTTCATTTCAAAGTACAGGTTGCACATGAGATTTAAAACAGCAATCCACAAATACACTTCCTGTTTGAAGAAGGAGAGTTTAGTAAAAGGTATGTGACAAAGACGAAGGCACATAAGTTGCCACCAGTTAAAAAAGATTGAATACATATTCAGCTGTCATTGAAGTGAGTATATTTAAGTGCCTTGTTGAGAGGCACTCCAGCTTCTCCTGTCACCCTACAAGTGTTAACATCCCTCTAGGTATAGGACTCAGCTGTGCACTATGAACCTTCTTCTCTGGCTTCTTTGTGAGAGAATGCAGGCATGAGACTCAAGAAAGAGCCAGAAGTCACTTTGAAGAAGTGAAAGCTTGGACAGACAAGGGGTGAGATCCCCAGACCTGCACAGCCTTCACAAAAAAAACCATCTTGGTGCAGTTTTAAATTCTGAGCTGAAGCAGGTTACGCCAGTAGTAAAGATGAATTCGTAACTATTTAATCTAAAAAAGGAACAGAGAAACCAAAGTATGGATCCTGAAACACATTTTTAAAAATTGAATGTTTTCAGCTTCCAGGAGAAACCAGTAATAATACGCTATAGTAAAGACAATTTTGAAAAGTGTTTGTCCACATAATTGAAACCAAGTGTTTCTGTTGAATTCAATAGATTGACAACTACCTTCAAAGCACATAACCTGAACCAAATAACATTGCTTAAGGACAAAGTTTGTCTTTGACCTGGGTAATTTAATCTTTTAATTTTTAAATTATCCACCATTTCTGCATATGTTCAAGGAAGCTTAATATAGAAGTAGCCTATTTTTTTCCTAAATGCCACTTCCTAAGTACTGGGAATTAACCGTCTTTTAGGTTATTTATAACATATATACAGAAAATTTTCTTCTTATTTTTGGAGGTTAGCATTCTGTTGTGGTTTCCCTAAAAACCACATTCCTTCAAAGGAAATGTGAAAGATATTCCATAATTTAAATTTTATAACTTATAAATTAATTTGTACTTAATATATATTCTTTAAATAAGTTTAAAATAATCAATTTTAAGTTATTCATTTAGAAAGGAATTTAAATCCCTTCAAAAAAGGAATACTAAATGTTGGTTTTTTTCTTAAGAAATTGTTTTATGTTAATTAGTATTTTTATATCAGCTCACTAGGTGATATTTGAACATAAATAGTGCAATCAGCCGTATTCCAGAGTTAAAGAGAAACCGCGTGAATTCTCTTATTGTTGTGTCAATAATTCATAAGGCATCTCAGGACATTATTTCTCTCTCTTAAGCCATGGCTCTTACAGTGAGGGGTGATTTCAGCAGAATTAAGCCATAAGAAGTTAATATGATTGATGCGAGCTAAATTTCCAAAGTCTTTTCCCATCCAGATTTTATACTTGTTCATCAGTGCTTTGTGGTTAAATGAAGAAGAACCTAGAATCCCATAGGACATAAGACAGAATCCCAGGGAGACAGCTCTGAGTGTGAGACAAATAACGAATAATGATGTGCATTACATACATGCCCTTTGTTAAAACCCAGGGAGTTTGTGCTTTCCCCTGGTCTTTGGCAATAGGATATTCTGCAGTGATTTCTCAGAGGCCCCAAGTTATCAGGCATTACTGAACCTGTTCATGTTTCTGGCCACTCTGTGATTTAGCTCTGTTGTTGCTATGGTTTTACTAGATAAGCAGACTGTCAGTTGTACCGAGAGGGGAAAGAAATACCTTCAATAAATGAGATTAGTAAGGAAGTTGTGGCTGGTCTGGCATAAGTCCTTGAGGTGCTTTTATGCCATCACACAGCAGAATTTATTTGGTGTGATTCACAATGCTAGAAATCTCAACACTGAAGTGTGATTCCTGACATTCAGGGTAAGAAAGAGCAAGAGGGAATTTTTTTAATCAGCACACATAATGAGGTTTGTTAGAGACATGAAATCCTGGCCTAAGTTCTCAAGGACTTTTGAAAAAGATATAATAAGGAAACTGCTGGTTTTTATGTTTCATGCCACCTAGAGGATTTTCAATATTAAATAGAATCGGAAAAGCATAAGAAAGTGAATAAAAAAACTGAACCACAATACAAGAAGAAACCTGGGAAATCTTGTTTAGATCACTATGCATTTTCAGAGATCAGCATCAAGGGGAGAGAACATAATGTAACTAAGTTTCACAGCAGCAACAGTAAATTCAATGGCTGACCTAACAAAAAGACATGTCCTGTAAAGGCTGATGACATCTGAATGCAGCCATATTAAGAAATGTCTCAAAAATTATTTTGAATGCACCCAGTGCAGTAGGGAAATATTCTTACTCCTTTTCAACTGATGGATGTTTTATTAAGGGATTTGCAGACTTGCTGTAAGAATGACTCTAAGACAAAGTTTTTGTTTTGCCTTAGGAGGTAAAAAATACAGAAAGATGTTAGTAAGCCTGGTACAGTCGAGTGTCTAGAATAGTTAACTTTTATGAAGTGGAAGATAAGACAATACTGACAAAATTTTTAATACCATTTAACATTTTTTCAGTAGAGCCCTTCAGTCACATTTCCTATTCTCCATTAGAACCACAGACCATAATGGCTTTGTCTGTATCAATGTCTTAAATCATGCCCAGGAATGTTCCCAGACACTGGTAGATGTTCATCTGTACTGTCAAGTGCCTGAAATGTCCCCTGGTGTGATTTTGGCACATGCACCACTCCTCCTAATAATTCCCAAGCATGATAACCAAGTAGAGGGTGCTGCAGGAGCCTTTCCCAGAGGGTCTTTTGTGCGTGGTCACTCTGTTTTTGGAGACTAGGAGAATCAACAAATGCTCTACCGGTAGTGCTAGGGATGCACATGTAATTTGCTGGTACAAGCAAAATCATGTGTCAGCCACTGAAAGGTTGTGGGACTGGTTGCCTTGTTCTATCACTTGTGCAAAACAGAAATAATCCAGGTGAGAAGATACTTATATTTAAACTGGTAAAAGTGAGAAGGAAGTGAAGTCTGAAATTCAAATAATGATACCAAACAATGTTTCAAATTAACTTTGCTTTCCAGCAATTACACATGGTATGTCTGTTATTTGACAGCAGCATGAGAAAGAGTAATGAGCAAAGAAACCAAGTATGCAGATAGTTAGTTTTCATTAATGCAATTAACTGGGGAAGAACACAAAATTACCTATATAATGCATATTATTGTTGCTGTTATTGCATATGCCACATACTTATTCACATATAATAGTTTTTCTCAGAAGCAACACCTTATCTTTGTAGTTTGAAGAATTCTTTATAGAAAGGTGAACTCATTTAGAGATGAATTATCCCTTCAAGTTAATTTGAGTACTGCTTAGAAACAGAAAACAAACCAAACATTAGATAGATAGAACATATAGAAAAATACTGATGGTTCAGAAAAGAAGCCATGAGAAGAAAGAAAATAACCTTGGCATGGGCCTTGCTGTCTTCCACAACAAGTTAAATCCCTACAGCCTCTGAATATGTTACTCTGTGACTGCATGATTCAGGGCAGGAAGCAGGATTTAGCCCTGCAGCAAACTTGCTGCGTGCTTCCTATGGACTGTGTGTGTGAGCTACACATAACCATGACCCACAGAGCTCTGCTTGGCAAAGCATTGGACACAGCCTTCTTGCAAGCATATGGGATTTTATTTTGGAAGACTGTTTTTTTATCCAAAGTATTTATTTCTGCTGAAGTGGAGATCCAGCTTCTTACTGACTTGGTGTTCTGGAAAGCTAGGCTGTGTGCACATGCTGAACAAATCTCTCTTGGACTGGTGCCCATTCTCTACCCTCAGGAAAAGTGGCCTGGCATGGCTTATGTCCACATGGCTCAACTGCCTGCCTCAAAATATGATGCCCACATCAATCCTGCCTATCAAGAAGAGTCTGTGGCCCATGCCATCTCCAGAACTTCCAACTGGAACTGCAGTCTGGGATTTGCCTGGGAGGGGGCTCATTCACTGTATAACTGCAGCAAGGAGCATGCTAGTAACTAAACTTTGTGAGTGACCAAAGGATGGTGTGTGAGCCTGAACTCCACTCCTATTTAGGTCCCCAGACCTTCTCAGCTGGGCACTCCTGCTGTCCTTATGACTTTTGAAACATTTAGGTACTGCTGGCTTGCTCCTGCCTACCTTCTTGGACATTAAGAAATACTTCACCAGCGGACAGGATTTCAATTAGCATCAGGAAATTTGGTTTGCTTGGTCTAGAAAAGTAGACATATAAAGCCAGAATATCATGGCCTTGACAGAAGCTAGAAAATACATAGGAGTTAAGAATGTTCTTAATAAAAACAGATATCAAAAGTACAAGTCACAAAGCAACAAAGTGAATAACAAAAAATAATTTAGCCTTTCAAAATAACTGCATCATTTAAGCCTTTTACATTGATAACAGCAAAGAAAATATGAAGCAATTCATCAGTTCTTGGTACAGAAAACTACAGGAAAGATGAATCTTGTAGAGTAACTAGCTGCTTTTGAAGAGAAAGAATAATTTGGAAATGCCTAGAAACATCAGATACCTTCCAAAGGACCATAAGAATTTTTGCATATTCAGAGCCAAATCAGTGTTCTTGATGGCTGCACAAAATTGGATCTCTGTTAGAACTTAAATTATGTCAAAACTGTATGAACAGCAGTGAAATTGTTATCCCAAAGAAAAGAAGTTCAGAGATAGTCACTGTTGCTTTTTCTTTTGTCTCTTTTCCCCATTGATTCTATGAAAACCAACACTTGGATGATTTGACATGCTTCTGCTTTGTTTCTGTAAGCACTTACAAATATGTAACTGTATGCATTTATATACACATTTAAGCATCTGAAATTTAGCAGCTATTTATACAAACATAAATCTCTATGTAGTTTCCTGCTCTTCGTAGGACCTGAGAAACCAGAGCAGCATAAACTGTGTCTCTTACATTGATGCCATGAGGAGGAGACAACAGGAGAACAGAAGACCTTTGAAATGTCATCATATTTCTGATTGTAGATAAATCTCCATAGTTTACTTGGGCAATCTCAGAAGTCTAATTTTTTGCAACAAAATTTTCCACTTTAGGGTGTTCTGATGATTATATTCAAACACATGAGCAATTTTTTTTTGTTTGTTTACTTAAAATAGTCCAAAAATTATCTGCTGTATAGGAACACTCATTCTGTAGGACAGCCATAATGCAAAACTTTTGGCAGAAAGCTATTCTGTCAAACTCTAGAAATTTGAAGAAACCATTTACCTCCCTATTTTTTATTACATCTTTATTTTTTTCAACTATAAATGAAAATAAAATAAAATAAAATATAGAAGATATTTCTAACTCAAAAATATTTTGGAATATTTTTTCAACCATTGGAACAGTTAAATGACTATTGTTTTGCCTTCAATCATTAGGCAACAAGAGCAACAGAGTTAAAATTATGATATTAAGGAGACACATGCAATACACGTATTTCTAGTGAAGACAATATTTTTTGGCAGTTTGTCTGAGGTTTAGTAAAAGCTATCATTTGTGCAATCCGAGTAACTTCCTTAATGAGCCATCAGAAATTTTTTTTATAATTGCCCATTTTTGAAGGTTCAAGTAATCTCTTCATTTCAGACTCTTCCATACAAGGGTGAATGTTCTTAGTAATTATGTGGTTTAATAACTTTCACCCTCCTAATCATGAAATAAATATTATCTCACCAGCACAAGTGGTTTGCAGCTATTATATGGATCACAGGCTAGGGATCTTTGCTGAAATATTTAGTGGTGGAAATGATGTATTTTCAGATAATAAACCAAATACTAGTAAAGACATATGCTGTAATAAACACATCTACATACATAGTAGCTAGGTGTGAAGAAACTGAAATGTTCCTCCAGATTGCTTGTACTTGAAAATTACTTTACACATTTGGATGAACAATTTGTTAGGTATAAGTCTTTTTCATGGAGCTGGTTTTGACATCTAGCCTAAAATTTGGAATCATGATTACCTTTCTTTGCTGTGCTTTTTCCAAAATTGAAAACATATATCAGAATTTCATCAGTCTGTTTTACTGTAATAAATATGTAGGTCCTTTCATACAAGTCCACTTTATTTCTCCAATAATATAACTTCTATTTAATTGCAATCAAGTCTCAGACAGTTAAAACCCTAAGCAGATGGTGCACTGAGGTTTTGGGGTACAATCATAACTATAAAGATTATGGCAATTTCTTACAATGTTTGAATGCTATGTTAAAAGTTGCTTTCTATCCTGATATAGTTTAATTAACAAAGAGTAATGGGAGAATTATTGTCTTTCTTGTCGCTCAACTCACTTGGCATACCTGATCTATCTGCTTGGCAGGAGCTAACAGGAATGGCCAAAAGATTTTAATATGCTTTCTATGCAAAGTAAAATATAAAGTGAACACTACTGTGACACTACTTTGGGAATAAGGTTCTTGAGAAAAACTAACTGGGATCCATAACTGTCCCCTCCACTGCAAAAGATCACTCATTATTCCCTTTTGTTATTGCATGGACAGAAAACTGAAGAAAGTAAAGAACCTGTCCCTGGAGAAGAGAGTGAGAAACATTTTTTGAACACATAAGGAGAACACAAATATTCATCACAATGACAATGCCAGTCACAAAACAAGCTAAGCATCTTCTCCAGTTAAGTCTGGTACTTTATTGCTTCCTTTGAAGTTACATAAAAAGTCAACATCCTTTTGTTTTCCACCTAAAGAAAATGGCTGATGAGTGTGAGTGTGACAGGGTGGTCATATGAGCCAACTTTCTTGGACATAAAATCTTACTGTACATGAAAATCTTTACTTACGTAGTTAGTTTTGCTTGCTTTTTTTTTTTTTTATTTTGTTTATCTTGCCAGAGTTGCAGAGATTAGGCATAGAAAGAATAACATCTATGACCTGAAAACTGTCCATCCAGCTGGAGCTGCTTCTGGGCCCTCTCAGGACAGAGGTCAGGCCTTCTCAACAACAAACAAAAACATGTTTAAGCGACATCAGGGCTGCTATCTTTGAATTCATAGTAAGAGAAGAAATAGAATTTATTGTGGTCTTTTTGTTTATATTTCTATGATGAATCATAAATGGCAGTTAGTTTCATCATATTGTTAAATTTCAATTTCGGTATAATGATCAATTAAATTTTTACATTTTGTTACAACTAATTTAGATGATTAATTTTTTATTTTAATTTTTCAGGGTGAATAAAGAGGATGGACTTAATAAGCATTTAATCGATCTTAATAACTACACTGATCAGACTTTTAAAAAACCTATATACCAAAACAATTGGCACACAGTTATAATAGACGCTGCACAGCAAAAGAAATGAAGTTCAGCTATCACAAATGAGAGCAATGTGGCTCCACAATTCCCTGTTGAAACACTGCAGACCAGATTAAAATTCCAAAGGAATTCTCTGCTACAGCAATGTGTGACCCATGCATCAGAATGCTTTATTTATGTAGCACTTGTTTGAGATTAAAAATCTCTTCTCTTTTTATGATTTTATTTTTAATAAAAGGGCTTGAAGAAGCTGTCTCTTGATAAACCTGCTAGGGCTATTAAGAAACAGTGCTACATGAAATTAAACCCTTGTTTCTTGTCCTGTTGCTGGCCCTGTTTCTGTGTGTGGCCCTAAGGAACCACCAGATAAATGTCTTCAGCCATGCTGCTCCTGCTTCAGCCTTTCTGCTTGGCTTTATATTTTACATGCCCTTTCTACAGACCAGATTCACAGCTCGAGCTGTGGGGCTGGTGAGTTGCCCCTAATCACGTGCTTTTGTGTTTGGTTTGTAGTTTGGCCAAGTACTAATGGAAGTCAAAGCCCCTCAGGACCCTGAGGAGGGCACAGAACCAAGATGTCCCACTTCCTTCTCTGTGCCTCGGTGGAAATCTTGGGGTAAGCTTTCATGTGGTATGAGTAGCTCACCTGACAGATACTTTATATAAACCGTGATAACCTTGAGTTCAAATCCTAGGCTCGAAATCCCTCTAAATATTGAAGGACTTTAAAACCGAGAGGAAAAAATTGTATGCAATTATGTGTTAATGCTCACAGAATGAAAGGTGTAGCATGACAATCAAATAAGTTAAATACCAATGTTAGCAGAAAAAATCTGATCAAATTAAGTTAGCAGAAAAATCTGATTAAATTAAATCTCTCAAATAAAAAGCCCAGTTCTGTCTTAATAATCTTTGAGGCCTGAGTTCACCCAAGAGCACATGTGTTTTTCTTGTCTTTTAGACACTAAATTTGTTTTGTAGTTTAATTATATCAATTGCCTATTCTGTCACAATTCTGTATGATGCTCTCCTCTCCTTGTATCTTATCATTTTCTATTGCTCATTAAAGCCTTCAATGCTTTCCAATACTAATAAGAAAACCAATGCAATGTCACTTTTCACAGTCACAATGGTTACCTTCTTTTACTGCTGAATACAGTAGCACTTCAGACAAAATTTTCTATCAGGTAGAATTGCAAGTTTCCAACAGAACAGAGCACTTTCTCAGAAGTGTTAACAAACCCACAATGGATAAAAAAGAATTCTACTTTCAAATTCTACTCCAAAGTAGCCAAACCAATGATAATTTTATTTCCTCATAATTTGTTTTAGAATATAATTAGAATTTTCTCTCTCTTGAAATCCATTCCTTCTGCAAGGCAAATGAATAATGATGTGAACTGGCAGGTTTTTGTTGTTACAGGATGTTATGAAATGGTGGTCAAACTCTTATAATTATTTGTACAGTAGTCTTGATTGTTCTAGGTATTATACCCTGATGTGATGTACTTCTGGTAGGGTTTGTTCTACTAAATTTTCTGCAGTGCTTGGAGACAAAAATCGCTGGCAAAAATATATTTTTTATATAATCCTAAACAACCTGCAGCCCCCATGCATGGGCCTCCGTAAGAAGTGCTTTGTGCACAAGTGCATGCCACTTATTTCATAGGCAACTAAACAGGAACTCTCCATCACATTCCCTCAGCCCCAAAAGGGATTTCTGGGTCTGACCCAGTGACTGTGCCTTGAAGTATCTTCAAATTGCCTGAAGCCAGAGATGTTTGGTTCAGGGAATCAAACTGCATCTCGTCAGATGTAAACACCTTGAGCAACCTGCTCAAAATTTTCTTTGCTCTACCAGCATGCTCCTGTGGTGCTAAACTATTTGCTAAGTTAGATATAGCTGATTTACAGACACTAAAGAACTTGGCCCATATTTAAAAGTAAAATTGGTTAGAAACAACAAGGAAGTAATTTTAAATGATAAAATGATAAATCCACTATGCACATATGTCCTTGGATACAAGAAGCAGCTCAGTATCATTTAAAAAGGTGTCCTCAGGCTGTGTGGTTTGGTGATCTTTTATAAGGACTTAAAATATTATAAAAAATCCTAGGTCCTTTCTCTGTAAAAGGAATGTCTGGCTGATTTTGGAGAAAGAAAAAAGCAGTTTGAATGCTTCTACACAGCTCTAAGTAAGAGTGCAGGTCACAGAACATACTGAAAACATAAAGAAGGGACACGTCCAAGTGCACTTTGAACGTATGCCATTTGGTGAGTAGTTTTTAAATCTTCATAAAAAATGGGTTTCAAAATGTAGTCCTCTGCTAATTACAACTTGATTATACTTGGCTGCACTCCCTCCAGATTAGGGTTTTGGCTATTATTTCTAGTTCAGGAAATGATGTAATGCTACTTGTTAGTTTTGCTGTAATATTTAAGTAAAGGCTAGTGCTTTTCAGAAAACAGTGGAAATCACATGCTAAACTGTGCCCTGGTCCTCCCAGACACACTGGGGAGCCCCTCGCTCATGGCAGCTCTCAAAGTGTACCCCACTACCTGTTTTGACACGTGTGCAGGGAATGCTGCATGGCCAAGGCACCATGGGCACTTCCATCCCATCTCCAGCTGCATCTCAGGGCCCACAGACATGAATAGAAGTGAACACGAGGCAGAGACAACCTGTGCTGAACCTCCAGACAATGCTGCTATATCCCTGGACACATCAAGACGTGTTTCTGAACAGCTCTCTCACATCTGCTGCTCTGGGATTCACCCTAGGGCAAAACATCACTTCTTTACCATCAATGAATATGATACACACTACATTTACTATATTTATTGAGCAATATATGTATTTAATCTGAACATCGTTTTTGTTTTTAAGCACAGGTGGACTTAGAGACCATTGCGTAGTTCCCCAAACAAAACAGCTCTATGCCAGTGTAAGCACTGTGGAGTTTATCCACTAGCAGGTCTGTCCTGATGTGTTCTTTGCCCTTTTCCCTTCTGCTCATAAAGTTTGTATCCACAGCATCTAACATCTCTACTTCCCACATAAATCCCAGAAACTTTATGATGGCTTGACACAGTTCCAGAGGTTTTATCCAGATCACAGTTACTATCAGAACTTGGAAGGAAGCTAACAAAAAAAAATTTATTGACTTGAACTAGTGGAACAGGAGAAATATTGGAGGGACAGGAAGGAGCAGGGATGAAGAGATGGTATGATGTTTTGTGCTGTTTCTCTGATAACAGTTATAAGATAAAATGGTTATACTAAATATTACCCTATTACATTGAAGTACATTTTCAGAAAAGGAAAAACCCTGCAAACTTTTGTAAGTTCTTTTGATGCATTTTCACAGTAATAAGGTGAAATCTTATCATATGGATAACAACAATAACAAAATACAGGAGCAAATTCAGCTGAAGCAATGAAAGACTAAACTATGCAAAAGATTGTGCAAAGGTCAAGATAAACTTTTGTGTGCCTGTGATGCAGGGAGTATTATGACACCTACATAAGATCAGACAGGTAGGTAAAAGAAAAGGTTTTGGGTGAACTAACTGAAATTGTGCCCAGGCACTTTTCTTTGTCAACATGCCTGACTGGTGATTCAATCCAAGAAATCACTGGTTATGAAAAGCAAACCCAGCAATATCACTGGCAAACAATTTTAATTTCTTTGTATTTTTTTGTCCATTTGGTAATTAATAGAAGGTAAAAATAATAATGTCTCTGCTTTTCTCCACTTAAAACGTAATCTACTGGGCTTTGTTTTCTAATTGAGAAAATCTGCCTGAAAATATTACTGATAAAAGAAGTTTTAATTATATACTTTTTTCTTTTTTTTGAGCCTGCAAATCCAGAATTACTTCAAAAGGGAAAACTGCTTTAAAACAGGCTATTCTGGAATATAAAAGATAAAGGGCATAAAATATAATCTACCATCTAATCAACTAGTTTTGCTGTGTTATTCATGCTTATACAGGTTGTGAGTTTTACCAGTTTACTTAGTACTGAAAATTCATTAAGATAGAGAATTAATTTCTGACTTATCAATACCTTGCAAGCAGCCTACCATAAATACTGTACTAAGTTTCAGAGAGGCACTACTCAGTGTTCAAGCTGTACAGATGGCCAGCTAAATCTCATGGCACTGCTTGCAATCTCCAGTCAAAAATGTAATAATAAAAAGCTGCTTCCAGCCAAACTGAATTTTTGGTATTAAAAAGAGACATTTTATTTTCATGATTAAATGAAGCTCATATGGTCAAATATTCACTTGACACTACCAAGTATATGAACAAAGTCTCCATCCATTCTAAAGCAGTGGTTAAATTCTAGAAAATGTAGTATGAAAAGCAGACATAGTCCAGAGCAAAGGTATTCAGATCTGGATGCATGTATTATAATATTTCAGAGAAATTCTTTCCAGAATGTTACAAGGACTGGATCTCTTCTTTGCTTTTGTCACTTCTACGTACTTTATTCAGATATTTGTGTATGTAAGTGTGAGTTTCCAGAATGTTATTGTGTTTTACTGTGAGTCATCTGAGAAATAACAACATTTACATGTTTTCCAGCTTTTACAATATCAGGCTTTTGAAAAATAACTAGCCAGTGTTCTCAAATTCCTGTAATTAGATCACTGTCAGATGTAGATTGTTCATATTTGTACATTTAGATTATGATGCATTTTTGTGAAAGATGTAAAAACAAATTTAACTATTTGTACAGGGACAAAATCTCAATTCTCTAGAACTAAAAATACAAGTAGTTCTGGGACACTTTGTAAATCGCTAATTTTTGGTAATATTTCTACATTACCATATATTTTTCTGCGGGTTTGTTCAGTTTATTTTCACAATTTTCAAGTGTCAAACATTCTCCTCTAGAGAGAAATAAGGTGAATCCAAGTCAAACGAGAGCTGGTCATTACATTTTTCTTTTCCTTCAGGTTGTAAACCCATAATTTGATCAGTTGTTCTACTTGCATTTTCTCTCATCTATCTGAAGCAAACTCCGAATCAAAAACTTTCCAAAAATCTAAAAGAACTTCCTACTCATCGCATGAGACAGGAATCCCATCCCAGGGAAGGACTTCTCAGAGTGGAAAAAAAAACACAGGGACAACAATGGTGACTTCTCTCCTCCTTTCTTTAGGGGTAATCTTGCTTCCCTACAAGCCCTTCAAAAAGATTGTCCTCACTCAACCAGGTCCACCACAGCATCCCTGTAACCTGAAAAATTGTCTTCATCTCCTTCTTCTCCCTGGGCTCTAAAACATCTGACAGATATGAATGGAGCAGATTGAGTGACAACTGTGAGTTTTCAGAGAGGCCACTCAAAGATCAAAGGTTAAAAAAGAGTTGAACTCACAATCATAAGAGAGGAAGACGAATACAGAACCAATTAAAGCCTGAACAAAAAAGAGAAGAACATCAGAAAGTATCTTTCTCCTCAAACTAACATTTGATGCAATGATGTTCATTTTCAAAGCAGTACACAAACATTAATTATTTCTCACAATACACCAGTGAGATAAAAAAAAAAAAGTCACTTAATGCTAGCCAATAAAATAATAATTTTCTTTTTTAAATGCATTAGGACAAAAGGTCACAGTGAGGGACTGTGCTGGAATTTAAGCTATTTATGAACAAAGAAAGGCAACAGTGAAACTAGTGATAATTGTTACAGCAATAAGATGCTGAATTCTAGTCACTAGAAACTGTCTCTCTAATCAGAGTCAGTCATTCCAGTGTCCCTTAGAAGTCCTTGGAAGAAAACAGTGACTTCTATGTGCAGTTCAGCCCACCTGGATGTCTGCCTTTGAGCAATTCTGGAGGGGCCCACAACTCCTTTGGGCTATAAGAAGGGTCCAGCTGGGATGAGGGACCTTTGTCCTGATTTCTGCATTATTAAATGAGGAGATAAAGCTCAATTGCTTTGTATGTATTTGCTGCTTTTCTCCTTTTACACTGGGAGCTTTCTGGAAAAGGCTGTGCTTCACTGTGTTTTTATTCAGAGCAGGTAGTACAGAGTAGCTTTCACCTCTGCCTAGGGCTCACAAGAGTTACCACATGGCTGATACATTTCTGAAAAAAGAATTTCCTCCAGAGAATGATAATTAAAAATCAGCTCTTCTGAATACATTTGAAATGACAAATACCTTGAGGGAAATGGGGAAAGAAAGGTAAGTGTGGCAATAATACAGCTATGTGATAGCATAATGGAGCGTAAGTGATAACCTGTATAGTTTGGGTCCTTTTGCTGCAACTATGAAATGGTTTTGTCTTTTAAAGGGAACAAAAAGTCCTTTTTTGTAATGCTTAAAGGCACTACTACTGCTAGAAAAACACAAAACGTAGTGAAATCATGCAAAGTGCCTAAATTGTGGTATTCATCCAGATTAAATATTATTTTGATTTCTAACAATTCATAGTGATATAAACCAACTTTGTCAAAGGAGAGCATTTTACATCAATTTGAGTATTAAAGTTTTGGAGTTGCTATACTATATGCCTGGAATTTTCCAGAGAAAATTCAGACTGTCTCATACTTCTTTTTCCCCCAGTTAGACTGTTTTTCTGAGTTAGTTCTGTTAGACTGTGGAATATCTTGTTCAGTAGTCAATAGGTTAATTCTTTTGGATTTTACTAAAGTGCGACACAGTAGTAGTCTAGGGTATGATTGTCCAATAGCAGCATTCCTCATGCCTGTAGCTTCTCCACAAAATTGCAGGATATGATTTAGTGAAGTTCAAGTGCACAGTACAAAAATCCCTAGTTAATTCAACACATTTACAACTTTCAGAAAGGAGCAAACCAAGGCCCAGAAAGAATATGCAGTAAAACAAAATGAGCATTTAAACCCAGAGTTTTCACTTTGTATTTTAAGATAGGGTTTTTAAAAATTATTTATTGCAAACCTCCCCTGAACTCCCATTATTGAGGTATCTGAATCATCAGCTTAAAAGTTGAGTCATTCCATTAATTTGGGCTTAATACTGTTTAGCTGAATGTAAGAACAGTAAAACATATTTGTAGGCAAATTATCAGCAATGAAATAAACAAGGAACTAGTACACAAGCCCTAATCCTAATAACTATAATTAGGAATCCTGTGGTTATCTGAACATTCTGTATTTTGATCCCAGTACAGTTTTTGTTAGTGAAAGATTTTGTGTTATAGCATTAGGATACTGATCATTTTCTGACTGATTTCTTTGCTTTGAAAGAATTCTTGTTAAATACTGCCTTTTTCAGCACAGTTTTCCCACAATGTATTGAGATTCAGTGTGACAATGGAAATGCAATGGGGGGTGGGATAACTTGCCTCTCAAAAGAGAAGTGTCATGGCAATTCACCTCACCTGTACCATGCAAGAAGCTGAAGCTTTTGGCTCCAGATTCAGACCTTAGCAGGTGCGATCCAGAAGTGACTTTGAACCTTTGTATGAGCTGGAACCCACTGCCTTAAAACAGTTTCTCCCTGTGACAGCCTATCATGTACCAGTCAAATTCTGGCTGCATGTAATTTTAAATGTGTGTGCCAGAGGCTACTGAGCTGCATCCTAACAGCATCTCTCTGTGTGGAATGGCAGGACTGCACACACAGCTCCGTACAGAAAGACCTGAGAGCCCCAAAGACAGGCAAGTCTCCTCACAGGGTAGGAAAGAAGGTATGCACTTTTGGCATTAACTTGAAAATGTCTAGAATCTGCTCATTTTCAGGGTTTATCTCAAAACAAAATGGACAAAATGAGTGAAAATATAGGCTAAAATATGTATTATATATAATACATATTATCTTTTCTCTCTATGTGAACATTCCCACTTGGTAAACTGGTCCAGAGTAAACTGAGTATTTGTGCAATTTATACTTATAAATTGAAGAGGGCAATGTTTACAGAAATCTCTGTCTTGAAACAAAGCATCTTTGGGCAAACAAGACTTTCACAGCCATTCTTTGAAACTAGACTGGTTCATACACAGTGTCAGTGACATCATTGCTATAATCTAGAAACACTGTATAACACTGAATGGGATAAAGCACTTGTTCCCCTAGAGAGACAGTGGTGTCACTCAGAAGTTACAAGTAAGATTTTAGCTGTTTCTGTTCCTGACCCTGAATCTAGAAGGAGTAAATTGGTTTACATATTTGTAAGCATCACCATTTTACATCATTCTGACCAGATTAATTTTTCTCTTGAGGAGAGGTTAGGTTGTCAAACTGAACTTCAGATGCAAACACAGTACGAACTGCTTACAAAAATGCATAAGAATTATCTTTCCTTATCCTCATCTGCAATGAGAAACTACAGTCTGCCCCTGCTGAGTATTTGCTGGTGTGTATGTTTTTTGAGGTATCAGTTTATCAGTGCTGGATCCAAAGTCAAATTAGAATTATATAATGTCAGCATGGATTATGCTATGATGGCACTAATGCCACTACTAAGTACAATGAAGTATGACCTAGAAATTTCCACACACATCAGCACATTGAGTGTGAACGAATTCCTTCAGAGCATAAAATTGCTAAGGCCTCTCTGCTGTACAGCTTGCCTTTTGATGACTTTTTATCCTTCACAGGCATCAAGACAAGTCTTAGAATAAAGGAAGTGTTTCAAGAGCTATTTGTAGCTGTTAAGACACATAAAATGACAACACTTTCTGGGCTGTTGTAAGATTACCAATGAATCCCAACTGTCCTCCCATGTTCACTGGGCATATCAGGAAAATTTATCAAGAATCATTATCACCACAAGCCATTTGAATCTCACCATGCTTCATTTTTAAGATTATTTTCAAATATGCTCTGATACTTTTATCAGGATGCTGAAAGTGTTGGAGAAGAGACAAGAATCCTTTTCTCATAACTGGAGTATTATAACTAGCTTTAAGTGAATGGCCTTAACTATATGTCTTAAACTTTATCACACTGCATTACTTTTAGAAAGATATGTCATGTCAGAAAGAGAATACTAGAAACTGAATAGATGCCATTATTGAGAATAAGTGATAAAAAAAATGAAACAGCAATATGCTAATAATAAGCCTACAAATGAGAACAAGTCATCATACAGCTTGCAATCCTTTTTTTTTTTTTTTTGGATAATTATATTTTTGTTGTGGTAACTTTAATATCTTTACTTCAGGAACTCAATAAGAAAACTGCTTCATCATATTTGAAGGATTAAGCTAGTAAAAGTAAACATGCAGATTGTTTCTGCATCCATATAGTTGTAAAGCTTCCTCCCAAAATGAAACATTTTTTTTTGATCCCGACATATTAGACAATCATATATAAAATATTTCTGATTGTTGATCTAGTTCCTCACAGCTGCCTTAGGACCTAAGCTCCAAGTTACAGTGCAGGTATTTTTTTCTCATTTATTTTTTTAAAGAAATTCTCTTTCAAAATAATGTTTCCTAAATTACTTCAAGCCTCATTATAAATGCAATACAATTTCATTTTGGTGCACCTTAAAGCATAAAATTTTCCTAATAAAAATTTCACTCCAGGTTCTATAAAGTATCAGATTATTGTTTCAAATTAGTCTTATTGTCTTGTTTGTCTGATGAAGAAATCGCACTGAAGAGAAACAAGCAAAACATGCAAAAGCTAACAAAAGCAATCCCATCACTGAAAAAAAAAAAGGAAAAGGAAATGCTGGCATTTCTCATCAATGCGCAGAAAACTAAATTGGACAGAATGAGACATATGCCAAATATCTTAGGAATGAGTTTTCCTCATGGCATTTGGCATCCACAGCATAATTACTAAAACATTTTCCCAGAGCAAACACAGAAAATTTAGACTGAGATATTATTTTACATGCTAATTACACATCATTAAAATGTCTCTGAAGTCTATCTCTTTGAACAATTATATGCCTTAATAATGAAAAAGAAAACAAAATTAATTATTATGAAGATTTCTTCTTCAGATCTCAAAAGGCAGCAGGTATTTCCTGCCAACACCTGGTAGCGTATTCCTCAGTCATGCATTGTCATGGCTATCTGCAGTGCTGCCACAGTCTGTGACAGCATAATGTCTTTTTCCTTATTGTAACCTCAGCTCACATTTTCAAACAGCCTTTGCTAAGTATGAGTAAAACCTATTTAGAGAGTAATTTAGTCAAAGTCCTCTTAGCCATACTCATTTATAATATAAAGAAATCTGGCACCTGGTCTTAACACTAATATAGCCCAGGAGGTTTAATCAAGGGTGGATTTTCTTGAAAGACAAATGAAGTATTATTCTTGGTGGCCTATGGCTATAGGGAGGCCGTGCTGCCCCGTGTGCCCTCTGCAGCTGCAGCTGTGTTCAGAGGTGACCAAAGAGTGGAGGGAAAAGCACACCCATGCTCAGCTTTAGTGTTATGGAGCTGTCCCCAGAGCTATGCCAGGAGGTAACCCACCACTGTATATAACTCACATTTCCACCCTGCTCTGGCCCCACCCAAGTGTCCCCCACTTGGTATCCCTGTACTTTGGTACTGAGTAGAGTGCCTATGTAGCTGCCATCACCCATGCAGGGAACGATGCTGGAGAGCAGCTCAGATGATGTGGAGTGGCTCCAGCCCACAATGCAGCAACCTAGCCTCTCTAAAATGGGTGCTTTTTCACTATTCATGATCACTGCTCATTTGAGAAAACTGCAGAAGTGTCAGAAAAAAAAAAAAATACAGGTGAATTCAGCCTCAATGATGGGGAAAAAAACCCCAAATAAGAGTGCATGGCAAGTCCATTCAGAGTGAAAATAGGTTTTCTTTATCATAGCATTGCTCTTTTCAGTCAGCTTTCATAGCACAAATGCCATGCGCCTGTATGGAACCAAGCACGCTAACTAGCCATAATATAATTTTTTACTATAATTTAAAAACAAAAATCTCATCATGCCTATACGTTGGGAAGAAAAATTCTGACGATGACATAGCAAAAGTAAATCAATAAAGTCCATCTTAATCTAGCTGAGGATGCTCAGATACCCATAATGTCCAAGTGTCCTTAGCTGGCACACCTGTGGTCCTGAGTCAGGAGAGTCTTTGTTCTGCAGAGGGACCCATTGCTGTTTAAGTGTTTTGAATAAGAAGATGTTATAGGCAGATGGTCCAGATGAAGCCACAGAACTTAGCTGATATTTGATCAAGATTTAGACTGGAGTAACATGTGCTGAGGTGAAAGAAGTACATTTCTGTAGGTGGGACACTGGCTTCTGTGCCATGGGGCTGTTTACTGCTTCCGCATGAGAGAGAGCCTGCTTGTGGGACTGGGATGAATACCTTGAATACCTTCTCTTTTTAATGGGAGGGTCTCTAAAAGCGGATTACATCGTTGTTTTGAAAAAGCATCTGAGGAACAGCACTCTGAATCTCTCACTCACATACATTCAAAGAGAAGGAAATGTTACACCTTGAATACGTGATGATAAATCTACCCTGAAGAGCTGGGACATGGCATCCAGCTGGGAGATGGTAATCACTGATCCCAGACTCTCATGAGCTCTGCTGAGTCTTGTCAGGCAGTAATGAATACTTTGTTTATTTGCTAGTTTCAATCAAGTTTCATAAACATGAAGGAGCTGTATGTTGATTTTGCCTGCAAGCTGTGCAAAAGAAAGGAACATGCTTTACCTCTATTCCAAAGTGCCTTTTATCTAAATGTTTCATATAGAAGATTGAATAAACTGACCATGTCAGTTCTATCTCTACAAGAATTCCACTCTACTCCTTTTAAAATTAGTTTTCTTTTTAATCTACCTTTTATTTTTAGTGTATACTAGGGATAAATTATTGTCTTTAAAAGCACTGCTGGGTAATTTTTCTACTTACTCACTGTCTGACGTAATCATCACTTTTAATCTATTCTTTTTAACATTTTTTCCCATTCGTTTTCCCTTGAATAGTACTTCAGCATTTAAAAGCTTTAAGGTAGCCTTGGGATTTCTGACAAAGCAATCTGAATGAAATTCATCTCTCTGATTCTGCCAATGTCAAAACAGGAACTGAATATTCCAGCAATAATCCAATTTTAATTACTGAACTTGCTTGGAACTTAGGAATTCTCAGCTTTACACATATTGGAACACTTTTGACTTCTAGCTGTTGCTTTTCAAAGCAATTCATTGTCATTAAAACAGACCTTCTTAGAAATAACTTTTAATTTTTTTTTTTATTAAAGGAAATATATTAAGGTTCTTTTCATATTGCTTTATCTTGAGGGCAAGTTATATTTCATGTTACTGCAAATAAACTGAAGCAAGAATGACCTTTAAATAGACAGTCTGTGATTATGCTAATAAATCACTGTCTTATAGTAGACACCCTCCAAAATTGCAATTATAATTTACCATATTAATCAAAATCAAATTTAATTAAATTTAATTAAATCCATCAATGGATTCTTATATTATTACAAAGAGACATATTCTCAAAAACAAATATACAATACTCATTGCTGGCAAAACAAAGATTCTAGAAAGAAAACAATGGCTGATGATCTGCAGAAAATACTTGCATATATTTAAGTGCCTATGCCCTTTTAGCACAATTTTAATACTATGTAAAGTATTTTAAAACCACAGAGATGATGATTTTCTCTTCAGAAATCACAATGTGGTCAATGAATAAAGGTTATCTACCTCATCAAAATTAGGTAACTTTTCAAAGACTCGCTTTCTTCCTCTGACATTATTTATTTTTCTGACCTGTGGTTACAGACTTACTTTCAGATAAGTTGTCAAACAAAATGAAAAGAAGGGGAAGAAGAAATGAAAACCTAATCCACTGAAATAGCTACCATTTTCACTGACTTCCATACGGCCAGGTTTCTAATAATTTTGAAATCTGTAGTATCTAATAACCACGGGTTATCTGTCTAGATACAGGCTATTTCTGCCTGGACAGAGCAAGTCTACATCTGAGCCTCTTAGCAGCAGACTAATAGAGAATTTTGCCAGCAGTTATGACATGGATTTTCTACAAAAGCATTTTTGTTCGTTTGCTTTACTGACATCTGGTGATATATTGGCAAAAGAATAGTCTGATTCTAAATTAGGAAAAAGGAGGAAAAATCATCTCAAAAGTTTCTAGAATTTTCTCTTCCTTGCTGATTTCCAAGGCGTCTGGCAGATTTCTCTGGTTCTAGGAATGATCAAAGATAAGCAAAATGTCCAAAACACAAAAAGGCAGGAATATAGCCTCCATTAAGACCTACTACACACTATCTGTCTTTATCTAGATTATCAGTCCTGGATAAATTTACTTTGGACTCAACTGCAATATGGGAGGGACATGTTAGGTGCCATAACTGCTCCCCATGAAATGCATTAAACCTTGAGAGTACAAGGCCAGACCTATCTTCCCACTGCCCTTCTCCCATTGTCCTCAATGAATCTGAAAAGGCAGGGTGCTACACTGCACACAAACACAGAAAAGGTTCTAGAGTTATTTTCTGGAGACTCTGCATTGGTTTTGGTTTGCTTTTGCTTCTGCTATTGCTTCACTTTGGTGTTGTTGTTGTTGCTGTTTTAATAGATATTTCAATATGCTTTTAAAGGATTAGACCAAAATACTTCACCATTCTTTACTGTTCTGTATTTATCAACTCTGTTAAAGGGAGTTTCTTAACTCAGCTTCTCTTCTCCAATCTTTAATCCTTGATCATTTCTCTAAATCCTTTAATATGTTGAATAAGTCCTCCGTTGCCTCATCCATTTTTATAGCACATTACATATTTGCAAGTGCTCTGAAATGTCAGCAAACTGCTTTATTTTTTGTCCTGGAACTCTGACGGAAAATAAAAGCCTCACATTTTTCTTTTTAAGGCCTGCTAGTGGGTTGAACACATACCAAGGCAGAAAGGACTGTTTTGATTACCCAGCCTGACTTGCGGCAAAGGACAAATCAGAACATTTGACTCGACCATTCATGCACAGACATTGACACCAGTCCTCAGTGCACGGCTCAAGAGTTATCTTGCTGCCAACAAAGCCCTCCAAAAAAACATGAGAAGTGGCAGCTGGCAATAAGAGGGATGCTGCCCATAGCACATTGCTTTCACAGTACAGTGCCCATGGGCAAGCAAGGACTCTCAGTCTAAGCCACATATGGACACGATTTGAGGGGTTACATAAATCTCAGACTGTACCCTTGTGACTCAGCCAAAGAGGGCAGGAACCATACCACTTTTGTTTTGGACTATTCAAACTGAACAAGTGGACTCAAGGAAAAAATGCATAACTGAAATAAGACAAAGTCCAAATCAGGCAGATTCCTGATCTTAGCTGCCTCAGGCTCTCCTAGATGTCTGATATTTGCTGTTCCCCCATATTCCCCTACCCACTACATTCTTAGGTCACTTCTCAAAAGGAAGAATGGTCTTGAAAGGTTTCTCAATGGACTGGATATGAGTCACATTTTTTTGCTTCTAGTTTATTCCTCTGGATAATATAAAGAAAAGATAATTTTCTTCAGCCCCAGTCTTGTTATTCCAAGAGGCAGCTGTGACTTTCTAAAATATTTTGCTTTTAGACTTTCTGGTATGTTTCCAGCCATTGGATATCAAAGAATTTATATGAGATTGCACAAAGATTGCCTGACTGTGTGGAACTTCTTGACCACAATCAAATTAATGCTTAACCAGTTTCCAAAAATCCAAATAGACCATGAAAAGTATGCTGACTCCACATTACTACTCAATTATTAGAAGCTGTGAAAGCCAAATTAAATTCTCTGATTTTCTACAAAATGCCTGGTAAGTTTTCCCCCTAGATTTATGATTTTTAAAAAATTATTTTAACAGATTTGCTTATAAGCTCTTAGAAAAATTCTCTTCCTCCATTAAACAGGCATATTCTCAGATCCATTTTAAGAAACATTTCTACCTATTTCTCAAAAACTAGTCTTATATAAGATCAGGTCTTCCAAAGAGATTTTGGTTGCTTCATCTGAGAATGTGGCAAGATTTTACATTGGTTTTTCTCTTCAGTGTTTGCAGCTGTCTGGTTTGTGCTGCACTGAAATGCTTGATTTTCTATGTTCAAGTGACACATTTCTGGAACCAGGAACCAAATATTTCCTGTTAAATTAGGACCCAAAGTCTGTGTAACCATATCTAATGGGTCTACTTTTTATAACAACATTTGTGGCTGCAATATTTAATTAGGAACAAAAAGTTCTTCTCTTTTTAATTTAAATGCTTGAATGACTCTCAGAGGTGCTTCTCAAAATCCATAATTTCTCAGAGACAACTGTACACTGGGTGCAGGAGCTTTTGAAGGTTCACTGCACATAGATAGAAGAGTAATAAAATTATAAACCTGATAATTTCAGAGAAATATCCTCAAAGAAATAAGTGAAAGACAAACACTCTGTGTAAACAATCAGAAAACTGTTGTTTCTCCTATCTGACTAGATGAACTGCTCTTTCTGGTGAGTTATGATGGTAAATATTTAAATGTTAGGCTATATTTATCATCTTAAAGCAAATGGGAAATTTAATGTAGAACATAATTTATTTCTTTTCTTTTATTCTGTTAACTTCTCCCTAGGAAATTATCTGAATATCTATACATGAAAACAGATCAATTAGTTCAGACCCAACAAATGGATAACTGTTTTTAATGATAAGGGAATCAAAATCAACAGAAACTTGTTGAGGAATGTAGAATATGGCAACTCCTGATAATAATCTAGCTATAGGATTTAGTTCCCAATAAAGAAATTAGCACCCTATACAGTGAGGGAAGTTAAGCACATGTGAAAATACAGATATATTGATTAGGCCAGTCTGTTTTCCTGGATTTGGTCCCTACTTCAATATCCTAAAAAAATGCACTTCAAAGAAGACATAACTCCACAGGAAGAAGTAGTCATGCCTTAAAACAGGTAATTGCTAGATTCTGAATTAATTAAATAATTATAGTAATGTTTTAAAACCTTGCTGATTCAGGCAAGGAAAAGCAGTCTCAGCAGCTTTAAAAACTATGAAATTAGGTCCAATATTGTCTACAGTGTCAATTAAATAAACTGTAACAAAATGCTTTTTGTTCCAAGTCACATAAAAGGAAGCTTTATTCTTGCAAAGGATATTTCTTGATGAACACCTCTCACTCTAATTTGTTAAGGATAACAGACTCATTGCATTTATGTAATTGACATGATAATATAACATCTGCTCTGCTTCTTATCAAAATAGGGGTGAAAAAAGTTTCAGATGCTACTTAAAGGGATGGTTATGGGATATCTCATGGGATGAATATGATGATAAGGGCTTGCTGGTGAGTGTCCCGAGGAGGGTCACAGTGATGATCAGAGGGCTGGAGCACCTCTCCTACGAAGACAGGCTGAGAGAGTTGGGGATGCTCATCCTGAGGCAGAGAAGGTTCTGAGTATATCTTAGAGCATCTTCCAGTACCAGAAAGGGCTAGAGGAGAGCTGGAGAGGGACTTTTGACAAAGGTATGTAGTGGTAGCACACAGAGTAATGACTTCAAACTGAATGAGAATTGACTCAGAATAGATATTAGGAAGAAATTCTGGCAAGACACTGGCACAGGTTTCCCCAAGAGGTTCTGGGTGCCCCATCCCTGGATGTGTTCAAGGTTTAATATAAATCAATGTTAAAAAAACCCAGCAAAACTGCTGGAGATAAAGGTTCTTTTAGCTGTACTGTTGTAGAAACCATAGAATTTCCCAAGAATTCATTCTACTCTGTTAAAGGCTGAAGAAATACTTGTAATTCATTTGATATCCAGTTACCAAAATATGGAAAATTAATATTTATTTATTTTTCTGTTTTTTTTTTTCATCTGTCTGATTAGAACAATAAAAAGACAACCATACAAGTATTTTGTGAGGAGTATTTGTGGAGACAAAATAAGATTAAAGCAGCAAATTACATCCTAATTCACTTTCTAATGAATTATGAAAGAAAAAATAAGCAGTAATACACCAAATAGCATCTCTTATTTAATTTCTTTATTTTTCATTTCTAAGTTTCATTTTTATTCACTCAGTCCAATTTCTTTCCTGACATCATAGAAAGAATATTGCAATTGTCTGTTGAAAGTCTTACAGAATTTTTACTGACAAACACCAAATATCAGTTTTTGGAATGTATTAAAAGATGCAGAGCTCATCACTTCCATGTAGATTTTTTTTTATCCTTAAGCATAGTTATGGATTTATTGCTCTATTTATAACCCAAATTCATTTACATTCATTCAAATTCTATTGAGGCCTTAGCTGTATGATTTATCCTCTCTTCACTATAGTAACACATTAGTTAATAGCTAGTGTTTTTCTCTGTGAAATATTTATACCTGCTTTCAGGTTAATTTTATTTGTTTTCTTTAATAACTTAAACAGATAAAACTGATAAGAGCTTATTTGCTTTCACTGATTCATTTTCTTGGGTAACTTCTGATTTATGGATATCCTTGTGAACGTATGTAAGAGAACTAAATACAGTATATCATTATTTCACTTAAAAATGCAGGATATACTTCCTCTCATCCACTGACTGCTCTTTATTAATCTTTTTCCCTCCACATTAGTGTGCTAATTCAGACCAAGAGTGTACCTTTAAGGTGAATTTCCTGTTTTTTCCCCCATATACTCCAATTTCCATTGCAGAGTGGTCATGGGGTGCCTAACTGCAACTCCTTTTTGATGAAACCAGACTGGAAGATGGAAGCATTTGGAAGCAACTGGAAGCAATTCTGGGTGTACATCTAATGCATTTCAGGCACAAATGGACACAGTGCTTGATGCAAGGGGAAAAAAGCCCCAAAACAGAAAAATCTAAATACATACATTGTGGATGTCAGCTCCTCAGAATCAGCTCTATCATTTTGTAGATCCAGCTCTATTGGCCCACTCTACTTTCTAGACACATCTATAAGCCTAAGGCCTTCTTAGAGCCCCTGCAGTTTAGTGCACAGAAACTCTTCCAACATTATGAGCTGTAGTCCACATTTTAATGTCCAAATCCATTTAGGTACAACACATTTTGTGGAAAATATCCTAAAGTAGCAAGTCACTCCAGACACATGCTTTCTGTTCTCTTCAATACTTCCCACACAGAGATGATGTCACCCTTATTCATGTAGAAATCTACCTTAGCTAACTTAAAGAAAGGAACAGAGTACTTTAGAGATTATATCCATTTGGACATCAAGTAAAAAAATATTTCAAACAGAATCCATGGGCTCATATCAGCTATTTGTATCTGATGAACACTGACAGGAGTAGCTGTCATCAAAACATGAAGGATAAGGTACAAAGCAGTGATCAGGCAGTTCAGGGTAGATGGCCCACAAATAAGGGTAGAGTTCAAAGGCATAACTGTGACCTTTGAAAGTACCATTGAGCTGATACTGCTGCAATGCAGAGGAGAAAAAGGGCAATGAGGATGGGAAATTTATCACATTATTTATGCCAACAAAAGAAAAAATATCTCATTTTCTACATTTATTCTACGGTCGCCATAGTAGACATCTAAAGAACAGTAATTAGCAAGGATTAAAAGGAGCAGGTCAACCTTACTATTATTAAATTATTTGCTGTGACAAATTCACCGTTTGCAGCATTAAAGACTTAATTGCAAAAATACTAACTTCAGGTTGCTTACTGAGCTGTATAAAACTATTTTTAATTAAAATTCAAATTGTCAGAAACATATTCAGGTTTTTTTATCTACTTTTCACATTCACCTAATTAGACATACACAATATTCTCAGATACTGGTGGTGCTTGTTCAGTGTTCCTGCAACACATAATAACTTTTGGTTGCATGCTGCAGTGCATTTTTTGGAAAGCACATAATAGATAATCCCAGACTAATATCTATACAACAGCTTTTTGCAGCTGTAGGTTTTTTTAATCTGCCTTTTGCCATCTAGTCCTATTTTTTTATATAATGTTCATGGGATTCTGGCAAAGAATGAAACTTTTGTGTCATTTTTAGAGTCTATAAGAATTTAAGAATAACTAAACTGAGTCACACATTGGTCCTCTTTTCTAAATAATCTCGATCCAAGGGAGAAAAAAAATGCATAAAGGTAAGTATAAAACAAGACCAAATTTATACAATGTCCAGGATAACTCATGAGTTTTGACATTGAAGTTATGATATTAGTTTGAGCATTATCAAAATGATGTATTATTATTGCTAGTTTTCTAGTCTTCTCTGGTCCCCATAGATAGAAATGAATGCTCCCTGTAAAGTTCCTCCAGGAAAAATGAATGACAAGTATTTCCTTGGCCTTTAAAACAAAAGAATGAATTCTTTGGGAATTCCATTGTTCCTAAAACAGCAGATCAAAATGTTCCAGAAGCAATGAAAACATTCAACCCAGAGAAATAAAAAGACAAGCAAAACCTGAAGTCAATGGGATGTTAAGGAAAACATTATTAGCATAGCTCCAGAAGTAGGAACTGATTTCTTGGGCAACAGAGTGGTCTGTAGAACAGGGGGAGAGATACAGGTACAATCAAACAGTCAATATAACTCACTAAAGAAAAGTATTTCTTCCTGTCAACAGAAACTCAAAACTACATCCAATGTCTTGAAACCTCATATTTCTAAGCATAAAAAAAAAAAAAATATATTGCTTATTTAATTCTGGCAGGTATCTTTAAATTACTACACTATGTCTGAGTGATGACACAGTTTCATTTGGTGATGTGGCCACAGGAGAACAGCACAACTTTCTGACCACCCAATCCACTGGTCAATACACGTCGCTCTCCAACAGACCAGGCAAGAGAAGAAAAGCGGTCACAGAAAAAGTGGAAAAATAGGGGACTTACGGTGGAAGAGGTGCAGGGTAAGAGAGACTGCAGCAGATACAACATTAGCAAAGCAGGGAGCTGCTGGCATGGACAGTGAGGCTGACTCCAAGGAGGTAACTGGAACTTCCCAATCAGAAGAGTCAGAGTCAATTAGGTTGGAAAAGACCTCTGAGAACACTGAGTACAACCTATCACCCAGCCCCACGATGTCAACAAAACCATGGCACTGAGTGCCACATCCAGGTTTTCCTTTAAGACCACTAGGGGCAGTGACCAGACCACCTCCCTGCACAGCCATCCCAATATCTAATTATCCCTTCTGTGAAGAATGTCTTCCTAATGTCCATCTTGAACCTCCCCTGGTGCAGGCTGAGACTGTGTCCTCTTGTGTCCTTTTGCTGGTTGCCTGGGAGAAAAGATGAACCCCCACCAGCTACACTCTCCTTTCAGTTGTAGAGAATTATAAGGTCTCCCCTGAGCCTCCTCCTCTCCAGGCTAAAGAGCCCAGCTTCCTTGGCTGCTCCTCACAGGACTTGTGCTCAAGACCCTTCACCAGCTCCATTGCCCTTTTCTGGACACACTCCAGCACCTCAATGTCCTTCTTATAGTTAGGGGACCAGAACTAGACACAGGATTTGAAGAGTGGCTTCACTAGTGCTGAGTACAGAGGGGCAATCACTGCCCAGGTCCTGCTGGCCACACTATTGCTGATACAGGCCAGGGTGCGTTGGCCTTCTTGGCCACCTGGGCACACTGCTGGATCATGTTCAGCTGCTGTTGACCAGCACCCCCAGGTCCTTTCCTGCCAGAGAGCTGTCCAGACACTCTTTCCTCTGTGGTGCTTCATGGGGTTGCTGTGGCCAAAGTGCAGGACTCAGCTTGGCACTTGGACTTGTTAAACCTCATAGTGTTGGATTCTGCCTATCTATTCAGCCTGTCCAGGTCCTTCTGCAGAGCCCTCCTACCCTCCAGCAGATCAACACTCGCTCCCAGTTTGGTGTTATCTGCAAATTCGGTGATGGTGGACTCAATCCCCTCATCCAGATTATCAATAAGGATATTATACAGCACAGGGCCCAACTGATCTCCGGGGCCACCACTGGTGACTGGCCACCAAGTGGATGCAGCACCATTCACCAGCACCATTCACCTCTGGGCCCAGCCATCCAGCCAGTTCCTAACCCAGCAAAGAGTGCTCC
Organism: Promerops cafer; assembly: GCA_013398275.1. Taxonomy (NCBI): domain Eukaryota; kingdom Metazoa; phylum Chordata; class Aves; order Passeriformes; family Nectariniidae; genus Promerops; species Promerops cafer. Next base: position 159,784 of record VZSE01001569.1, on the reverse strand, counting down.
TGTCCAAGCTGTGGGCTGCCAGCTTTTCCAGGAGTGTGCTGTGGGAGACAGTGTCAAAGGCCTTGGTGAAGTCCAAATAGACAACATCCACAGCCTTTCCTGCATCCAGCAGGTGGGTCACCTGGTTATAAAACGAGGGGGCAATACTCACTGAGTTCTGCAATGCATCATCAGGGACTCAGTACAGAAGACACTGAAGTTACCCTTGTCATTAATACCACTGAAGTTTGTAACGAGCACACAGACATGGATCTCTCACCATTGTATGCAGAGCTCCTAAATTCTGCAGGATACAAACACAGGGATTCTGCTAAAAGGTAAGACTTTCTGGAATTTTTTTTCTTTTTTTTTTTTTTTTTTAAAAACCAAACAGATTCTATACTAAGTATTAAGTAAAATAAATTAGCTTCATTTCAAGCATATTCAAAGTCTTTGCTAATGAGTTGCTAAAAAGTATTTATGTACCCCTAACTTAACAGTTCCTTTTATTCCTGTGCAACGCTATTTCATTGTTAAAACACCTTTTTCTGTGCAAATATAAATCCTATCCTTCAATACTAGATTGCAAAATTCTCTTTATAATTCAATCTTCAAACTTGCATCTGGGTTTTGGGCATCAGATGAACCAATCTTTCTAATTTATATTCCCATGTGTATACATAATCAATGAATGGTGTCTCTCAGGACTTGTAGGAGAGGGACTCCTTCAGCTAAATTTAACTGCCTAATTAATCCAACACCATGCTGCTCTGCTTCAAATGGTTTTCATCAAATTAAATCTTTATATGGCACTGTGAAAATACCAACGGGAAGTGAGGGACACACAAATAGAAATCGAAGATAACCCGGGAAGAAAATGGTAGAAATACCAAAGCAATGAACAGGATACAAAGCAATGAACAGGGGAAAAGACTTTGGTAAAACAGGGTGGAAAACTGACACAGATCATGTTCCTAGGAGCATTTCCCCTTTTGGAAAAGTAGAAATGTAAGGAAATTACTGTTTGTCCCCATTCAGCTGCATATATTTAGGCAGGGAGAAAAATTGATGTTTTCTGCTGCTTCAACATTTTTGCAGGTATACATTTCAAAGCACGACTAAGCCTTTACAGACAGCACAAGAGCAACTTTTCAATATTGATGCTGAAGAATATTTATAGCTGACCTGGAAAAAGAAAGCTTTAGGGGGAAAAAAGCACTGGTTTCCGTAGCATCTTCCACCTTAAGAAGATGACAAGTACAATTTGCTAAGCTTCATTTTTTGGTTTTGATACTGTTGTGCAGCTGTTTCAAGACAAGTTCAAGTTACCCGTGGCAAATCTTAAAGGAACAGGTTTCTATGACACCAAAAGTTCTTTCTGAAATTAATTGAGAGGAGAAAGAATACCATGTGATGGGAAGTATTACTGTAAAACATGGACTGAGGTGCATTTTAGGAGCAGAAGAACTTTGATAATAACAGATGAAAGTACAACTTTTATACAAGATTACAGATTCAGATTCAGCCACAGGAAAGTCTGCCCATTGGTAACTTTATATTGAGAAACCTCGTGTGAGGAAGAGGTTTTGATAAATTTCAACCAAGACTGGGAGCTGGGGCTCTAGTTAAGGAATTCTTTGAGCAAGAAAGATTTTAAGGTGTCTTCTTGGATGTGAACTTTTACTCTCTCTAAAAGCCCTTCTGAAAAATTTAATTTTGAGGTCTGAAAAATTTAATTTTGAGGTCTTCCTTCCAAATGAGCCCAGCTGCTTCAGCTCTCTCCAGCATAAACTGTCCCCTTTGCAGTGGAGGTATTCTGAGAGAGAGGATTCAAGTGAGCCAGGATCCAGAGGACATTAAATGGCCAAGCGACTTCAATATCCTGTTACAGAACTTCCAGCAATGCCACAGTATTAGATGAAAACAGCCCCCAAATCAGACATTGTGGTTTTTGGATGAGTTTTTAAAAAATGAATTTTGTCATTACCCAATGTATCTAGCAGGGCTATTTGCCTCCAGTTGGTTTCTTATTCAGAGGACAATACACTTCAAAAACAGAGAAGGAAAAATCTTTGAAATCTATTCTTACTGATGTCACTAAGACAGCAATAGGACTGGAAATACCACTTTGATACTCTTGAACAAGAAAAGAAAAAAAAAAGGGGGGGAAACTAAATTATGGGAATAATGCGCAATTACATGATTGAATACTTACATTTGAAAATTATTTTTTCCAGCATTTGCTAAATACATTAGCCAGAATCACTCTTCACAATTCAATATACACAGAGATTGCTCATTTATGTCAAATTATGAAGTAATTTTATGTTATTTTCTTTTCTTTTATGGATGAATAGAGTTATACGAACAATTACTCCTAAGCAAAAGTACTGATTTTGACTTCCCCTTGCTCTTTCTTTCCCTATCAAAGTTGTTAGAACTGTTAGAAAATACTTCTTTTTTTCTTTTTGATGGCATTCACCAAAGTGGTCAAGACTTAAAATTGAACTCATGATGTATTAAGGGAAATGACCAAGACCAGTTGTTCTCCCAGAAAATCTTGAATTACCAGAGCACAGCAGAATCATAGACAAAAAAATTTAGAAATGATATCCCTGCAATATGAAGTTCTGTGCAATTTAAAATGATCATTCCAGACAAAGAAGCTGTTCTCTTTACGAAAAAACAATGCTTTGTATTATTTCATTTGATAAGTGAGTGGGGTTTATGTTTAAAAAAATGCAGTCCAGATTCTCTCTTATTTTTTTCCTGTATTCTAGAACAAATTGAATTTTCTCTTGATACCCCCTCATTTGTTCTTGGCTCTCTATACAGACAAAGCTAATTGCTGATATAAGTCTTGTGCTGGAGATACCTCCAGAACACACTTTTACTATCGCACTTTTGACTAACATTGGAGCCAAGTGTGAATCCACTCCTACTCTAATCATTTAAATTAGGAGCTGGTGGGTTGATTATACATCAAAACTCTTCCTTATTTTTCTTTCTGTTATTACACCCTTGTCACCTAGAAGATAGTTAAAGTGTTGAGTCTTGCAGCTTGTGTTTTGTAAGTATATTTTGTGATAGGTCAGGTATGTTTTCGGCACAGTTCTGTTTGCTCATAAATGTTGCATGAAGCTATGTTTTCCAGATACTTTTGGTGAGAAAAAGCAAGAGTAAATAGTTCCTTCACTCACAGATTCTTTCAGCAGGAGTCCACCAAAATACAGGGGAAGGTTTAGTTTTTTTCATGTCACCCTACAAGTGTTACCCTAATCATCATCATTCTCATCATCATCATCATCATCATTCTCATCATCATCATCATCATCATCATCATCATCATCATCATCATCATCATCATCATTTTGGAAAGAAAATTTTCCTACCTAATGCCAAGGAGCTGTTGTTGCCACGGCTTTTGTTCAAATTTTAAACTTGATCTGGAATTCAGGCCTCTTGAGACTTTTGGTTAACCTATAAACTGCCCGTGACATTCACCTATTGACAAATCAGTATTACTGAAATCTAAATTATTTTAAATCTAAGCATAAGCACCTCTTTCAGAACACTGAAAGCTACAGAATTTCTTCATATACTTCCCATTAACCTTTTCTCTATTTGCTTCCTTTCTGAATTAATTCCTTCAGGGAAAACTGCTTGAGGTAATACTGCTTTAAAATGTTATTAACACAACATCTTCTACTTCGAGTTAAAAGGTGAACAAAAGCTACCAAACACTTCCTTAATGTTTGGTATTCAGTTTATGGTTCCTTTTTTTTTTTTTTTTCCTTTATGCTTAGGAAGTTCTGTTCAGTTTGAAACCAGACCACCCAGACATTCTTTCTATTTATGTCTATTTATCTCTATTTATTACTATCTCTCTATTTATTTCCAAATCTTGCACAGGGAAATTCCAGGGAGACAGGAATGGTGCCCCATGATCTTACTAGAAAAAGAGATAACTAACTCTTGAAATACATTTTATGAATATGAGGTCCCTCCTTTACACAATACACTGGTGAAAAATTACATGTATATTTCATAAAAGAAAACAAAATCTTTGGGGTCCATGAATTAAGGAGTGTTTGACTGTTTCTTGTAGAACTTAGAAGTTTAACTGTGTTATAACTGTAAGCTGTAAAGTATCACTTCTGAATGGCCAGTTCTGTTCCCAAGCTGAAAAAGTCCGGGTCTGTAGAGTGCAGTCTAAAACAATCCAGACAGGATACCTTCAGAATCATTGCCAGTATGTGAGAAGACTGAATGGCTGCCAGCCTGGATTTTATTGTAGTAAGAGTTGTAACAATGTCTGACAGTAGCAGCTAATGGCATTTTGTGATTTGAAGTAAATTGGGTGTGATTCATTTATCTCCTTTGAAAAGTGACTCACAAAAAGTGTCATACACTAAAGAGCTACAGTTTTATGCATCATGTACACAGCTGGACTGGTTACTTCTGATGTGCATTTCCCTCCCCCAGTGAGTTCCGGAATATGATGGGTATGTCTTAAATTTTAATTAAGATTTAAGTAACTTCAGCCGGGGTTTAATCTAATCTGTTCTGAAAAGACCTCAAAAAAGTAGAAGAACATTATAAAATATAATGCTCTAAAATAACAGCACATGTCTTTATAATTGCCGAATATTTTAAAGTTATATTTCTCTCTGAAACATAAGGATTTTGTGTCAGAAATAAACTGTGGTGGACTGAAGAATCGAGGAGATAAAGGTCCTCACAGTATATAAATTTTAGGCCATCTCCCACAAGACTTAAACTTCTAGCTAGAGATAATCTGATAATTTCTAAGAGAAATGTCCAGCAAAAATGGTTCTATGAAAAATTATATATAAAAAGAAATATCTGAAGTCTGTGAATCCTTGGCCTTCCAGGCAGTCTCCACTTGAACTCAAAGTGACCTTGGGGCCTAATTTGGTTGTCCTAGTAATGATGTGGATTAGCAAGGATGAGCTTTTGGTTTGTTTATTCATTGAAAGCCTCAGTGAGTTCTAGACTTCAAATGCTGCTCTGAGATACTGTCAATAAATCAATGATTAACAAACAAATGGGTCAGTGTAACTGAAAACACATTGAGCAGAAAGATGTAGTAATATAAGGAATTTGCTTTTTCCTAATGGTATGCACTTTTTAATAAGGAATTAATTTGCTTTATAGATGGGCAAAACAAATCATGCTCTAAAAAACAGTTAGCAACAAAGATGTTCAAAGGTATAGCACAACAAAGCATGGAAGCCATTTTGCCTGGGGGAAATTAAGCTCACAATGGAATATGAAGGACATAGCACACCTTCATGAGCTGTCATGCTGTGCCTATCATTATCTGAGCATTGCTATGAGACATATCGATCTGCCTCATCTGTCCATCCTCTTCCCAAGATGATGTCCATCCTCTTCCCTCACATATCACACATATTTGGAATTTGGAACAGTGTTATTGCCTTTCTCCCATTTGGTTGACCTACTTTGTTCAGTATTTATTTTCCAAGGTGACATGTCAAAAGACTGGAAGAGATTGTTTATTGTTAAACTTTTCTACCCCATTATTGCAGTCTTTTTTATGCTAAAGAAATAGCACTTTATTAGAAGAAAGCTGCTATAGATTCCCCAAATAAGAAATGATTGGCAGCGAGGACCCAGTGTTACTCTGCACTACAATTCCACTCTCACTCAGACAAAGGCAGACTTCAGAATCCCAGAGGAATCCCTCAACAAAGAAAGGAAGCCCAACTAAACAAGCAACTTCCCTGAATTAAGGATAACTCCACCATATCTTCCAGTTTTTTGTTTGGCAATTTAACCACCCAATTAAATTAGTCCTTTCAAGTGGCAAGGGCTAATCCCACTGGCTCTGGGTTGCCTGTTATAACTTCCTTCTCCTTTTTCATCTTCCTGTTTCTTCTACCATGTGCCTTTTAAAATCTTTTAAGCACTTCAGGATAGAAACAGATGCTGCTGTGAGACCCAGGGTCTACTCAGCTGACCTACTTAGTACAATCACTGTTAGCAACTAAATGTTGTTCCAATGAAAAAATCAGCACTAAAAATTAGCAAAGCAGATTTACTTCTTTTAGTATAGTAAATCCACATTTTCCTATGACATGCCTGGTACCTCACAGATGGTACACGTGCCATTTCTAATGTATTTTAAAAGCCTTTTTTTCTGTGCAAGCCTTAGGGTGCAATTAAATAAAGTCAATACCAGCAAGACTAGTGTATGAAGGCAATGCATTAAGCACTTTGTATCCCAGAGCTGTGCTACATATGGATACTTCTTTTCAAAATTCCCATATTTGTCATAAATACAAATGGTTTTGACAGGAGGTAAATGCTTGAGCCTGTCCTTTTTTTGACCTGAGCATCTCTTGTTGTACAGAATATTCCTGCTGTGCAGAAATAAAGATAACTAATAATGCACAGGAGAAAAGAGAAGTTCTAGCAACTGTTCTGTATACAACTTAGAGAGGAAAAAACCTCTTGCAAAATGAAGGCTGAACTACCTATCCCAAAGTTCTGACCACTTCTTCTTGAACACAATTATTTTTGATCTTTTCTTCTGCTTTTCTTCCTCTTGGACTTGGGAGATTCTCATGTCATCAGCTCAATAAGTGTCTTGTAACTGTCAATAATTTTATTTATCCCAAGATGTTTTAAAGAACAATTAGTTCTGCAAGAGGAAAAAAAATCCTTTCCAGTTCTTTTCAGTATCCCACTGATTTGACAGACAAGGTATGAAATACATATATTACCAAAAAGTTGCAGAATGACAGAATATGTTGAAATAGTAGTGAGAAAGGCTGGTGAAAATAAGTAGAGTTTGGACACAGAAACATTGTGTTTGGAGCTCTTATCAACTATATTCTAGTCTAATATTATTATCACCCAAAAAGTGGCATCTTCCTTATATTCTTTGACTGCTGGGACTATGCCACCAGAGTAAAAAAATCTAACGACATTGGCACTTCAGTTAAAATCCAAGACTTGGATTGACGTGGAAATTCTCAAGCTCTAGTGTGACCTAGAAGTTACACTGTACCTGGACATCATTCCTCTGGCCCTATTCTCTGTCAGTTAACACTGGTTTGCTCTGCAGTGCCCACTGTAGACTCCTGCACATATCACTGTGACCTTCCTCACTCCTACCTTACCTGTAAACTCCAGGTAGAACAGGAATAGGAAAAAACCGGGATGGCCAGGGTTTTCTTCCAGATTGCTATAGAAAGCACAATAAACATAATTTACTTCTTCAGAGGGCAGAGAAAGGCACTAAAAGACTACAGGGACTGAGTGTGTTTCCTAGTATCCTCTCCCTGGAGGAGGCCTGATTTGAAGAGTGTTTGCCTTTGTAACTAGGATTAAGGATTTCTGAAATCCTTGTCAGCTTTTCTCCTGTGTAGAAGACAGACGAAGAACAGTATTGGGCAAAGCCTAAGTAAAAATTAGAGTTGAATGCACAATGCCTATACAAGTGCTAAATTGATTTACTTCAGTAAGGAACAAAATGGTTCCAGCTCAACAGGTTGCTTCACATTTAAAACTGAAAGTCCATGACTAGTCCAATTAAGCCCCAAATAAATACTTCTCCAGCTGACTTGATTCATTTTAATGGAAGAGAGAAATACTGCTAGATGTGAAAATATGTCCTGCTTTGTGTGACTTTGGTGAAAAAAATAGTCTGGCCAGTTTCAGCTGAGCCAATTGCATGAGCTAACTTATGATATTTCATTAGAACACAAAACAAGGGCTGACCTGAGTTTTTCTGAAGTTTTCTAGTAAGTCAGTCTTAGTTTTGAAAATATGAAACACACTATATATATAAATCCATCTTGGCCCAAAATTTTATGGAACAAAGGAATCCTCTTTAATGCATTCAGCAAAAGAGCAAGTAGTTTCACCCTTGAAAGGTTTTCACTTGAAGGTAAGGCAGAGACCTTGTATAGTATAAATCTCAGACTATGCCTCGTAGCTACAAGAAGATCAGATGAGTTATTAAGGCCACACTGCAAAAACAGAGTGACTATGAAAGAGATGAATGTGGTTTTACTAAGGAAATGTGTAACTTTGCATTATAACCTTCAAAGCAGCAAAGCTGCTCCCAGCCCCCCTTCCTCTGAATTCACCTGCTCTCTATTTGTTGTGTAGTCATTCTGTGTTTTACACTTTGGATTTTCTGGTAGAGAAATAAATCTGCTGTATTGATTCCTCACATAAACCTATTTTCTTTGTCGGAAATTACTCTATTTTCAGAGGAAAAATGAGGATGATTTTTTCTTTCTTCCTTGCTTCTTTTTCTGTTCAATAGTTCATTAATTTTCAGGAAAGATCAAAAGCTTGCTCAGTCTTCTGAAAAAATGTGATGGGCACTGTCAAAACATCCATGAAATTACTTTTTTTTTTCCATGGGTATAAAAAGAGCTCATCATGCTAAATTATGAAGAAATATGACTCTGCCACTTACTCTAAGGTAAGCATCTTGCAATTGCCCTGCTTTTAAAAGATGAAGGACACAACATACTGCTCCATAGATGAAATATTATGAACAACAGAACTGGCAACAGAGTGTACAAGACTTCTGACACAAAATAAATCTGTTCAGGCCAGGTATGACTTCAGGAATTTTTGAATAACTGCATGACTAAACTTTTAAAGGAATGAGAAATAAAGGGTACCACATTCATATTCTGTTTTTGTTGTAAATAGTTGAACTTCTTTAACTCTCTTTTTGATTGCCAAAATTCTAGAGAACACATCACATGAACTAGCCTTTGCTTTCAGGGACACTTTGTCCCTTTTTAGGTTGTCATGAAAGAAAGTCAAGAGGGGACTTAATCACACTTTATCTGGGTGTTATTCACCTCATCCAGTTTTAAATATTGCTAATGTATATGCTTAAAGAAAGCTCTTAGGGTGCTGTTCATTTGTGTTGCCCATCTGTGCCCTTCAGCTATGTGCTGTGCCAGTAGACAGCTCTCCCTGTCCAGAGGACTGGCCACTACGCAGACAGCCCCACAAAAAGCAGTAAAAGTAGGGTGTGGGCAGCTAGAAAACCTCCCAGAGGGTCTTTGAGACCAGGCAGGTAAATACTAATTTTCATCATTTGCTTCACAGCCACGGCTAACTGTTTGATCACTAAGATTCAGCTACCTGCTAACACTTTAAATAAAACTCTGTGGAGATGCTCTTAAACAGTGTATGTGTTGAAGGGAAAAATATTGTCTTTCATTACACTGAGTTATATCAGCAGATAAGCAGACTAGTTTTCAGATAAACAAGGATTTTCTTCAGGCTTCATGCCCAAGAAACAAAGTCTATGCAAAACATAAGAGAAAAACAATTGCTATATGTTGGACTTCATTATGTCCAATTTGCATTCATATTTTAGCATAAGCATTTGACAGCTTCTGAGTTGGTAGGTGAGTGCTGAGGAGGCTGAGAAACAGGTATTGCCTTTACACATGTTAGCAGGAGAGCTGAGAAAATTCACAGTCAAAGCAGTCTCAAGGGTCCCAAAACATGGGGGCATGATGTAAAGTAGCCTCTGGTTACCACACTGCAGCTTGCTTTACATGTCAAACCCAGGTAGACTCAGCTGCCAAGCTCAGCTCACAGTGGGGATTGCAGGTTTTGAACTCCAAAGCTGCATTTCACCCTGGGTTTGGGTTTTGACTGTGTCAGTAGCAAGTGCATGAAGGCTCCAGACCTTCAGACTAGGCTTCTCATCAACATCGAGTCACCAAATGCTACACTTGCCTCCCACCAAAGGCTGAGTGTACACACACAGACAGTAAAAAAGATAGAAGTTGCACCTTTAAGAACAGCAGTGTATTTAAACAAATTAGGTTAGTCAGAATTGTGATCCATTTTAGATTTGATATTTCAATCAGACATGGATAATTTACTCCCCCAAATAAATAAGTCCTTTCATGTATCTTACTCTAGAGCATTTGAAGCATACAGTTCTATCAGTGAAATATAGTGGTTACTTATTCTGAACTGGTATAACATAAATAGATAATGACTAGTGACCTACTTAAATATATGGGTGAAAACTAGGCAAGAAATAATATTTGACTCCAAAAAGACAACACATGTGAAACCATACTCCTGCTCTGATAAATCACTGCTAATTTAAAGTACAATGTTTTATACCCATAGAGGTGCTTGCATACATATTTGTGTATGCAAATACGCTGAGAAAGATTTCCTTTCCATGGCAATTTATATGGCAGGCAATTCAGTCTTCTCCATTAACAACAATAGAAGCTCATTCTGGAAATGCATCTATCTGCATGGTGGTCATTTGTTTATTTAGGAAAAAATGAATTTTACAAAGTTCATATATTACAAATTTAACCTTTGAAAATTACAAGTGTCAAGATGACACAACGGGGCAGAGTGTCTGTGCTTCAGTATATTACCACATTTGCTTTCAAGGAGTCAAGGGAGTCCAGATAATTTTTAGAATTTAATCACTCAAGTTTGTAATCATAAATATACAACTCTGCAGCAGAAAACATTAAAAAGACAAACCATCTTCTGGGTAAGTGTTATGAAATAGTGGAAGAAAGCCACAATGTCCCTAATTGATACCGGAATGGAAAAGCTTTTAAGAAATGTAATTACCCCTGTACTGATACAAATCTGTCTTGTCATGACAGAATTTCTAAAACATGTTTTTCAAGGCTATTTTTCTTTACAGAAGGACAGTAATCATCATTTGAAATGGATTGCACAGAAAGCTAATAGCTTAGTTTTAATACACTAAATCAAAGAAAAATACTACAGCATTGGTATGTTTAATGAATATTTGCCACAACTGAGATTATTGGTAAGCTTAAAAATAAATATCATATATATCTGGCATATTTAGAGCAATTATCACTTGGAAGTAAACCATACCTATGCTTTTATGATTGATTTATTTTCAAAGCTTTCAGCTGAAGAATAGGATTCTGACTTGATTCTCATTAATGGAGTAAGGATATTTTTATGGTTTGTCTGAATTTAGGAATTCCTAGAGGAAGCAGCATTAGGGAGTCAAGACTCATAGGGTGTATATAAGGCAAAGCAAACATAGTATGAGGCAAATACTCAAGACAAGAGAATTTCAATGAAAATAAGGTCAAGATAACTGTCTCTCTGTGTTGCATGGATTGTATAAGAATAATTCATCTCACCTGCCTAGAGACATCTGGAATGCAAGTCTTCCTTCAGAGCTGAACTACTTAGTTATGTCAGGAGCTAACTCAGCTATGTGGAGTAGCTGAACTACTTTTCTGTGTGGAGAGATATTGGGATCTCTGAGGATTTGTCTCATCCTAAGGTAAAAACATAACCAGATCTGAGGAATCATGTCCTGAAAATGACTGCTTTTTCTCCTCTGGCAATAAGAATGCTTAGTTTAGATGCAGTGTCTACACTTAGGCAAGACAAAACACAGCAAAGCTGTTCAGCCTCAGAGCACTGATATGCAGGAGAGCTCTCCCCAGGAGACAGTCTAAGAGGGCAAGCTGCTGCACTTCTGATGGAGCATCTGCTATCAGGGTTTTGCAGAGTAATGTTGAGATCTCACTTTGGTCCAGAAATAAATGATGCTCTTCAAGTATAACTGTCAGGTAAGTGTAAGGTCTACAATTCCCAAAGACTTTGTCCAATTCTCTTTCTTTAAACATTTAAAGCATAGCTATAGGCTGAGACTATCCTCTAGACTTCCACATGTGAGTTATCATCAATAATGGCATACCTTATTTCTTTCTAATATGACCTTCTGAAACAAGCCAGATTTGGCTTAGGAAATTGTTGTTATTCTCCTTTTACAGCACTTGGAGTTTGAGGTAGTAGCTCAGACGTTTGCCTCTAGTCTGTAGACTTGATTGGATGAGATGGATGCCAACTCAAGCTTGAGTGAAAAAAATGGCTTAAGTCAAAGGAGGAGAGGGCTCAGCTTTTATAAGGAGGATTTATAAGGGCACAGATATAGATATGTTGAAGAGACAATTTGAACCCTTTATTCTGAGAATCTCCTTTTTCTAATATACACATATTCCTCCAGATAAAACGTACATAATGATGTGACTAGTTACTTCCACTGACCATTATGTGAATGTATACAAGGCTAAGAAAAATAAGTGAGTAAATCAACAAGAGACAGAAATGTGCAATTACTGAAATGGAGAATTTCTATGTTGTTGATTTATAGTACTGGTTGGAAAAAAAAGGAAGCTGAATCTCTAGTAATCCCCACAGCCAATCCACCAAAATAAGGTCTGGCTCGATATATCAGTTTTACAGCCTCTGCCATTATGAACACACTGAACTTTATTAAATAAATGTACTCTGTAAATGCATGACTGGGAACTACCAGAAACTATTTAATCAATAACAAAGACAGAGAAAAAACAGCTTCAGATCCTGATATCATGGAAGGCATTATACTATTTTAATATAATTTCCTTGTCTGAGTGACCAGGTACGTGAATTCTTAAATCCAAAAATGTGGTTTAACCCAATAAAATTTTTCTAAAATCCTATTTTAATTTCAGACTTAGTAAAATTCCAGCAAATGTTTTCAGGGTGACACCATGAGAATCACAGAAGATATGGACAGACCTCACAAAGTGGCCTCCATTCCAGCCTCTCGGTGTTACAGAGGAAAATAAAAACCAAATACAGATGTAGCAAATGCAGTAAAAGGAAAAGTCACAGAATTTCTATTCCAGCACCTTGATGAAGCCTGATGAAATGCGAAGGAAAAGTGAAGATACTTTGAGAAGGACCACAGAGGAAAGAGACTAGCAATGTGAAGAGAGATCTACAGCTTGTTTAAAACTATGCTGTATGGCAACAGAAGACATCAAGAACAAACATTCTAACTTTGCCTTTCTCACATCAAGAAAGACAAATCTGATTTAGGAGGCATTTCTGCAGGTATGGTCTTAGTGACATTTAAAATAAATCACAAAGGTACAAATAGGACTAGTATTACTGAAAAGGCCAAGAAAAATAAAATTGATTTTACTAAAATCCAACTTTTCTACCAATGTTTTGGTGGGTTAGCAGTAACATAATTCTCTGACATCACTGACATTATGTACCATGTTTGAGGTTGTGACATTTCAGTCCACTGATATGTCTCTTCAAAGCAGAAAAAACACATCAGCTTGTTCAATGAATAAACTCAGGGGAGTGTGTCAACATTTGTTTTGCTTTGGGGCCATGTTCATAGCAATAATGAAGTGCAAAGTAGTCAGATTGTTTACATTCTTATTATACATCCTCTGAATAACAACTGCTATTAAGAATGAAGAACTTTTCTTTTTCCACAGAGACAGAAAATTCGAAAACATTTTTAGTCACTTAAGTATTTGTCACCTAAATTTTATTTAGCACACTTTATTTCTATTTAATTATAACTAGTCAGTTAAACTTCAATGCTGGATTTCCTTTTCAGCATATAAATGGATAATGTTTCAAATATTTTTATATTACCATAGGAATATTACAAGGTTTTCAGGGAATTACATTAACTAGACTTTTACACTTTTGTATTTAGTAGTATAATTCCAGTTGGAATTACTTTGGAATATTCATCGAGTGGATGGGAATCCTTCATATAGATTGTAAAGCAGTGTTGATAAAGTTACAAATCCTGTCATGCAGCAACTCAAGAACATCTTATGGTTGGCTTATTTACTTAATTACTGATAATTGCAATTTTCCAGAAAGCTAGAGAGCTGCTTTGCACACTAGCCAATCCTTTTGGGGCTGCAATAATTTGGAATTGTTTTAGCAATAGTAAGAGAAAAGTGACTCTTCCTTTGATACAAGGAAGGGATAAAGTCATTGCAGTGAAAATATTCCAAGGAGGTATATGCAGCTTCTGGCATACCATTGAGAAGAGCTTTGAAACCAGCCAGTCCATGCTCTGCTGTATCTCACACCTCTGCTCCCCCAGCTTCAGGCCGTTGTGCACAGGGGAAGTGAGGAAATAAGGGATTAAAACCACAACCCCTGATAGTTCTTCACCTTTTCTTAAGTAGCAAACATCTTGAGACAGCTAGTGAATGAGCTGGTGCCTCAACATAAAAATCAAATGGAGTCTTCTGCCAGTAGAAACAAATTCAGTAACTCTTCACCTCCAGAAGTGCAAGTGGGCACATGCCAGTGGTTGAAACAGCAGTTCTTTCAGAAGAAAAAAATACTTGAATTCTGTATCACAGCTCAAGGGAGCAGTTTTAGCAGAAAATGGCAAGTATCAGTCATCACCAGCATAAAATTAGAAATCCTTCTGCTGCCAGTACTGCTAACTGCCCTTCAGCTGTCAATGTGATGTGCTTGGATGAGGAGGCAAGTGTCTCCAGATCACTAATGCCAGCAGATCAGCAGCTGCACTGTGCACAAGACTATCCACTGTCACTGCATGTAGAACTGTGCAGGATGCCTGAGCTCATTACAGTTCTTAATTGTTCGTCCCTCTATCATCTCCTGTCTTCTCTTCTACACTGCCTGGAAAGTCTGTTTCCTAAAGTGAAAGGGAATTTTGTTTCCTAAAATGTGGGAACTTTGAATGTTTGGTTTTTTTGTTTTTTTTTTTTTTTTTCTGTACAGAAACATAGGGGAAAATCCAATAGCAAACATGGAAAGTCCTTTCTTTTAAGGCCTCAAGCACAGAGACACCTCTGTGGCCTTCTGAGAATTTTAGTTGAAAAAGGATTAATTTCAGTGATAATCAGTTCTAGAGTTGATCAGCCTCAGATCAAGGATCAAGTTCAACAATTCACGATTGACATTCTCCTGGGTTAAGAATACTAAGCGTTTCAGACAAAATGTTAATTAGCCCTGTACTTATCATAATAACCCTGAATTTAGAATTTGGTCACCAAAGACAGGTTGTGTTGTTTTTCTCTTTTTTCTCATCCCTTGTACATATTTCTCTAATTCACATACATCATAGATATGATATAGATGTCCCCTGATGATGTTGCCCTTCCATGAACCATGGGAAAATAATCACTCTGAGGAATAAAATTAAAAATGCAAGATTTTTCAGGGAATTTCAGGGAACATTTCCTAGCAGATGGCAATAATACGTCTTTAATATGGACTTGAGAATATTGCTATATACTGCTAGATTGTATTTCACATTAGTCAAAAGAGACAGAGATCCACTGCAGAGTAATTGCAAAATTAGATTCCTTGTGTACAGTGTTTGCAGCCTGGTAAAAATGCTATTTTCTTTCTTGGTAGGGTTTGTTTGGGCCTACAGTTTGCTATTGACTGTATAGGTCAGTGCCTGTTTTTGGATGCCAAAAGTTTATTTTGCTCAAAATCTATTACAAGAACAGAGTTTCTCAGATTTATTGTCCACACAGTATCTAAATGAGATGCGAAAAATACCATAGTAGCAACTTTTTGGAGGTATATCAGCCAATTTTATTTCTTTTACTGTAATGTTAGGAAATTTAGAGTATGTGGAAATCTCCAGCGCCAGAAGAAACCACTCATTAGCTTAACACTGTTAGATATGCAATATCTTGACTAGTTTGCTTGGATGGCAACTTGGATCAGACCTGTTTCTTGATTTGATTAGGAAGCTCTCTAGCACAGAAACTGCACCAGAATTCACAAATTAAATGACTGTATGAAGAGTTTTTAATAACTAAATGCTCACTTTAAAAAATGTTTATCTACTTTAAAGAAACATATTGATACTGATGCTTGTCTTTCATAAAATGTAAGCATGAATAAATAATATTGAATCATGAATAAATAATTTATTCTAAGTTAATTTTTGCATAATTCCAAGGGATCTCGTTATGTGAATCAGTTTTTAATCTCATTTCATGATACAAGTAACTGTGACATGCTTAGGTTAGATTTTATTTTAATAAGCTATTCTACAATAGTAGTCAACTCCATAATTCAGCAAGTGATAGAGCAGCACTTGCTATGCTGTATTTAAATTGCCATTTACATCACACTCAGTACTAGGAATGGATTCCTTCTTCACTGAGTATGCACATGCATTTGACATTTACCAAGTGTACATTAACTGAATTAGATTAATTAAAGTACAGACTGATTCTTACGTGCCACCTTGTGGAAAATCAATGAAATTTTCTTACCCAGCAGCTGATGCTAAAAATTCTGAACTCACAAAGAGCTGTTGGAAATTATAAAAATAGCTATTAGAAAGAAGAATAGAATATTGCTGCAACAAGATATTTGTATTGATAATTCATTTGTATAGCATGTCTCAGCTACAACAAATAACTGAATCAAAAAATAGGGCATATTTCTGTCTGAGGCTTCCTACCAGCATATTTTCACCATGGATTTCTTTAAATGTGGCCAAAGCACACTTCAGAGCTGAAATAGATAAAAGGTATAATTCTTAACCAATGACCATAAAGTAATTAATTCAGTTAAGAAGAGGTTAATTTCAAGCAAAAAGAAAGCTTTGAATACAGTATTTTAAAACCATAATTGTGGTACCAGTGTTCTAATGTCTTTCAGATATCTTTCACTATATTTTTACAGCACCTCTGCAATGGCTCAGACATAATCTGCTGGTAAAACATTGAACATCCATAGCTTACAGGTTAAACAGTGCAAGCTCTCAGCATTAAATTTAGAAAATCCAGTTTCGACAAATCAGAATGATTTCAGCAGACATAAAATCTTACCTATGACATGTAAAATTGAAAGTGTTTCCAATTTTACATTCTCTACAAATTTGCAGCACCTTTACCAAGTCAAATGTATGGCCTTTAAACAAGTATCTGGAAGGGAGTATTTTGTAAAAAAAAAAAAATTTGTCCTTGCTTAGATTAATACACAGAAATGGGAATAGAGATACTTAATGTAATTTCTTAAAGGGTCTATGGGATAATGATGACATATTAAGAAGTCTAGCAAAAATGCAAGGCAGATTATTAACCACTTTTCAGAGGTTTTGATTGGAGACTTTAGAACTCCATTATTTAAAGAACTGTTTAACAAACTGCTGAGTACAATATGGGTGGTATTGTTTGTCACAGTTAATCACCATACTTTTGGTGTGACCCCTGACAGTAGTTAAGAAGATGGTAGCTTAGGTAATTAAATGGGCATCTTGTAGGTTCTTTAAAAAACATTAGGATACATGTTGTAAAGGATCATAGCAGTGACTCAGGCTGAATGTGGAAAACAGTGTGCTGCCATGTAAACTAGAAAGACCATAAAGTTCTTGTTTTACACTGGAGGTGCCTTCAATGAAACTAAGGGAATAGTTCTGTGGTAATCAGAAGAATTTACTGGTTCAAATGTATTTTTTTAACTACTTTCTAAATGAAAACTGCATTATTTCTCCCAGCCCATAAATATTTTTTCCTAGTTACACATATTTAAAGGTCTTTGTGTGTGCCTTAAGTACTGAGTACTAAGTAGACAAATCATTGCAAATTATGGGGAATTTTTTTATTCTTCACAAAAATCATGCAAATATAGAATGAAACATATCTGATGTTCATGCAATTTCACACTCTTCATGGTATGGTATGAGAAAAGATTTAAATTTCTCTTTGACCGCTCCAATTTCTGGGAAGGGGGAATTTATGTGTGTTTTTAACTTGCATTTTTCATAACAGTACATTGCCAAAAATATTCCAGTCTCCCAAGGGCTCTAATGAAAGGCTATGAGTAGGTTAATGGATTATAATGAAAATCCGGTGTGTTCAAATGTGAAAGAAGGGGGGGTGATTTTTCTCTTTTATTTCTTCACATCTTTTATTTTCTCTGAACCAAATGGCTCACTAATGCATTTAGAGCTCTGTCCTGTTGAAAAAAGCTGTGGCTCTAGCTGTGAAACAGCCCAACCCACTCAACAGCAGGTTTGCCCCTCTCCCACCTCCTACACCTACCACTCTTTCCTTCCCAGAGAGCCTGTTTCCCCAGCTGGCTGAGCACAGAAGAATGGAAGAGTTTGGGTCTCTTTTTTGCTGGTCTTTATGGGAAGAGATATTTATCATAATCTACAGCCTCCCCTCCCCTGAAAACCCAGAGGAAAAAATCTTCCTTGATTAATTTTGCTCATATGTCTTAGCACAGATAAAGGAAAAAGCCAAACAAGACAGGAGGATTTCTGAGGAAACCTGCATGGGAACAGACAGTATTTAAAAGCCAGGAAAATACAGAGAAAGACACAGAAATCCTCCTCTGGAAGACTAACACACCAGTCCAAATGCATAGTGCCTCCCCCCATCAACTGCTGGACCTATTGCAAAGGGAAATAATTTCTTCCAAAGGAGCTACACATTATTGTGCAAGTTGTTCTAGGTAGGTTCAGCCTCAGTGCTACTGAAGGGTCTTTCCTGAGGTGGCAGCTGAAGATATAAACTACAGAGTACATAATTTTAAAAGGCGGCCAAAGAAATTTGGAAATCCTTTTTCAAGTGATTATCCTTGCTACACTTTTAGATGGCCAGTAGGATTTGTCTTGAGAAAAGCAGAAAGATTAACATTTGACAGACACTTTCACTGTTCATACATACCAATGACAGAAGCTGTAACTCTAGGGTAAAACAATCTTTATGCATCTTCAGTAGTATGACCATTAAATAAAATTATTATTTTCTAGGTGATGTAGAAACTTCAACCCTGTAATTTGAAATATAATGTACCTATTTTTTTCTCATTTTCTGTGGCTTTGTGGCTATGATTTACAGTGTTTACTTTTGAAAATAGAAACTCAATTCCCACAAATGCATTAAACTTCTCACCGGGAAGCTCTTTAAACAGATTGACAAACACTGTCTTTGTCTTCCAAAACGTAGTTGAAACTGATCATCACCAAAATGCTTCTTGGTGAGTCATTGCCTTCTTGGGTAACTTATCCTTCTCAGAGAATCCCCCAGTGATGAAACAGCCTGACCGTGTCCTGGACAAACTCCTTTATAAATGCAGGCTGTTTCAGAGAGCTGTTATGTACTGGGAACTTGTGATCAGATCTGAAAAAGGGCAAAACAGTTTCAACAGAAAAGCATCTAAAATATAATTCTAACCAGATACTGACCTCCTTCCCAAGCTCTGCCAGTTTATTTGTCCTGTTTTCCCCTTGCAAAATCACAGAGCTGGCAGAACCACACTGTAGTGATAAAAAAGATACATTTCATTATGAAAGGTCTGCGAACAACAACACATTAGAGTGCTTTTAATAAATTCCCTGACAATCCTGGAACCTGGGAGGTGGGAATTTTCAAAAGTCTGGCAGCAGTATCTTTACAAGGTTCAGGAAAGAAAACCCTGGACAGATATGAAATAGTAGATATCTTATTCAGCTGCCCTCTGCCCCCCACAATCACTTGCAAAGAAATAAAATGTGGTTGAGAAGTTTTGAACCTGGTTGTCTGCATATAGGGTAGATATTGAACTGACCACTAAAAATAGCTTACTAAATCACACTCCACTTACACATAATTTACATGCTGCTATTTGAAATTTCACTATTATGTTGAACAGCAGCAGGAAATCTGAACAATAAATCACTTATGTAAAGACACTGTCACTTATTCTATACAGGTCTGTAAAAAATGGACAATAATTAAAATGGGAGGAAAAATGAATTAGCAAAATTATTTTCAAGGCTTGACCACAGGAAGAATTCTGTGTTCTCTGACGAAATTCTGTAACTTTGCTTGGCGTGCTATGATGACCTATATATATGTGTGTGTGTATGTGTAGATAGATATGTAGGTACAAACATCTGATCTTTCTGATTATGATCTGTAGTACTACAGACAACCTAGCAGAATTTTTCAATATGCTGAGCTGTTACAGAGAAGGCTGCTCAAATTCCAGCTTTCATTTGAACATTAGGGCTACTTTTCCCTCACTGATTACAATTGATCATTCTCCTGCTCTTTTTTTTTCACTTGAAATACCTTTCATGTAACGATCTTCAAGAAAACAAAATAAAACCATTTTCCTTATATAAAATGATTACATTTATATGCAATCTTTATTGCATTACAAACAGAAATTTTATAACAATCATTCTAGGTCTTGTTATTCATAAACCAAGCTACCTCACAAATTTTCATTTCCACTGGCATAAATTACTCTAATGTCTGTTACTTAAGCAGTATTCTCTATAAAATATATTCAGAGTGACTAGGTGCCTTCCCAGGTGTTAGCAACACACAGCAAGACTAACAGGCAAGTGAGGAAATTCGTTGTCCCTTGAAATATGACTTTGGATGTGTTCCCTCAGTTGTTAATACATTTTCCCATCTTACTTTCAGCAGCCTATTTAGGAAGACAGTATTTTAACAAAACACCTTTCTTTTTATTGATTCAGTCATTCACAAACTTTCCCACTATGGTCTGGCTTTTTAAACAATTTGTTTAGATCTTGTGTCAAAAAAACAGTCATTTAAGTACTCAAATCTCACTGTACCTTTGATCCAGTTTAATTTTTTCCTTAAAAATCATGGTTGCTAAATATGTCTGTCTGAAACATACACACTCAGCTGCTTTTCCTCTTATCTGTATTCTTTACTGGAATTCCTGGTTTCCAGGAAGCCAGACAGAATCTGAAGAACTCATTTTGCTGCCCAGACAATTTTATTTTCTTCCTTATTAACTCTAATTCCCAGATCTTTTATTCCCTTCTGCCTCTCAGATGTACTTCCAGTCTGCAAAACATGTACTATGGTATTTTGTTTTAATATGTGACATTATGAATTTATCACAGTGAATCTCACATTTTGCTATGATCTGCTAGATTTACTTGATTTTTAGAAAAGGTTGTCTACAGCTCAGTGACATACATTGTGATATTCATAGAGAAAATATTCCTATTCTATTGTTATTACTAGTGGCAAAAGCAGGCTCTGTGGGTCTCTATTGCTATTTCTTTATGTTGACAGGTTCAATTGTAATAAAATTAATTATTCCACTCCTGCTTGGAAGTTTTAACCCTGTGAAAAGTTTTTCAAGGAGTTCAGTTCATTAGATCAAAGGCTTTTTCTGAAATAAAAGAAGTAGCTCTTGGTTCCTTTGAATAAGAGGCAATTTAAATTTTTTCAGTTGCACTTTATGTGGGATAAATCTAGTGGATTAGGTCAGAGAACTGGAACACATTAATTCTTGACAGAGATGATGATATAAACAGGACAGTACCTTGGAGATGTTTAAGAGTGGAGACAAGAAGCTTGAATTTAAGGCTGGAAAAAAGCCCGAGAGTTATGTATAAATTTTAGATATCTTTTGACTAGACTGTAAAAGCAAAAAGAACAAGACAAAAAGATAGGGCAGATAACCAGGTAAGAAAAAGCTTATGGGTTTAGCTTAGCCTTGGATCCACAGAATCACAGAGCAACTGAAGCTGGACAGGATCCTGCAGGTCATCTGGTGCAAAGCCCACTCAGATCAGAGTCAATTAGTTCAGCAAGCACAGGGCCTTGCCTCACTGTGTTTTGAGCATCTCCAACAGTGAAGACTTCTCAGCCTCTCCGGATAATCTGTGCCAATGTCCAATCACCCCCACAGAATTCTTTTTCTTCCTAATACCTGATCAAAGTTTCCTCTGCTGCAACTTGTGGCTATTGCCTTCTGTTTTGTAGCCATGCACCTCTGAGAAGTCTGGGGCACCTCCCCTACACACTACCACAGGAAGAAACAAGCTCTGCAGAGAATGATGTACCAATCAGCCAGAGTGCTCCTTCGAACTATCCGTGCTTAAAGCCTTATCCTAGGTTAAGATAAGGCTGCAGGACAAATGTTGGGAAAGTCTGTTCTTTGAATTCATTAGTATTTATTAGTATTAGTAGATCTCCTTTTGTCTTCACATCACAGATTCCCAGCAAGGGCGGGTAGCTTATATCTGGTCTCATACTTTCCTTGTCAAACTGGACTACTAAGTTGAATTCAAAGGTATTTCAACTTTGCCATTATAAAAGAAATATTTATTAAAAGACCATACAAAACTGCTACTTTCAGGATTGCCAGTCTCAGACTTTTTAAACCAATCTGTCTCAGCTCAGAATAATTTTCTGATTCATAATGAGCATCTATTGTGTTTGTGTCAATTTAATTCCTTAGGTAACTTTGCTTAGAATGACTGCAGATGTAAAATAGCAAATGAATTTCAGTAAAACTAAGCCCTTCCCGTGGATTTGTTATGCTCCACTGACACATCTCAGTTTCTGTCCTCCATCTTCATTTGGTATTAGTATTCTTCAGCTCAGGGAAATATGTTAAAAAAAAAAAAAGATTATTGAATTTTGTTGTACTAAAATGCCATATCTTGCTCTCTGTTTTGACATTTTCTTGATCAATAACTTGTCAATGCCAAAAAGACATACCTATTTAACTTTCTGTGTATGAAGAAAGAATATGGGCTATTACTGGATTTCTCAAAGGCCAATGTGTAGGACATGAAGGAAACATGGTGGGGAGACTCAGTGAGAGGAAATGGGACAGACAAGGCAGAGATACCACACACTTGTAAATAAAGAAAACAAACAAGGTTGTGGAAAATGTTCTTATCTTCAGTGGGCTTCTATGGATGTGAAAAACACAAAATGTTTTTCCCTCTTATAATACAAAACACAGTGAAAGAGGAGGCAGGTCTGGTCATACAACCATAACAAGTAAGATCTGATGCTTTCTTTCTTGCTACCTGGGTCATCCATACACAAATTTCCAAAAACTTGTGACATATGCAAAACCAGCTGCTTATTATCTACAGTATGTGCACTATAGAGTTATCTGGCAAATCAAGGAAACACATAGAAGTAATGCCTGTTACTATCTGTTGTCCAAACATCCACTTGGGTTTCTTTGCAGGTAGCATTATCAAACAAAAGTCACAGCCAGAGAACATGCTTTTCCCATCTGTGTGCAGCCTGTCCTTACTGGTGCAACAAAATGGAATTTTCATCTCTGATGCTTCCAGTTGTGTTGCCATTAGAGCAACCAGTTTCCTGTGAAGACCATTTCATCACTCCTGACAGAATCAATTAAGGCTGCTGATTTTCGGACAGAAAACATCAAAGTGTTTTGCATGTATGCCTTTCAATCTTTCATTGTAAATCAGAATTTTAGGTTTGATCTTTAGTGTCCTAGTTACTTTAGATGTCAACAGTAAAATAAGCCACGTGTGTGTGGTTCCAACAAAGTGATGTCCTATTCTTTTGCAGTTACAGAAATACTGCATCTCATTCTTGCCAAGGTCAGTGAGTCCTTGGAAAGCAGCCTGTGAAACAGGGCCTTCGGACAGGGAGAGACTTTTCCAACTCCATCTAAAGAATAAAAAGGTAACAGCCGAGCTCTTTCATTACTTGTTCACCCTTAGCTTACAACAAAAAGCCTGATTATACTTTTAAAATACTTGTTGCGGGGTTTTGCTTATTTTCTTAAAGAACAATTGCACTGCATCATTTTCCACTCCCATATGAAATTCTGCATGAGATTTTCCCATTTCCAAAAGCAGATTTATGACATTCTGTGTGATAAACCTGGGATTTTTCTAATTTTATTTAGACAAAGTAGTGTTTGCATTCAAAATTTAAATGAAAAAAGAACATGCAGTTCTTAAGCAGAATTAAGCCAAAAACTTCCTATGCTAACTGATTTAAATAGTCTGAGTATTTACAATTGCATTAGTTAATCAATCCCTAGCACTTAGATAAGGGGCAAGAACTGGTTTTAGAAATGGGCTAGAGAAATGAAGTAGGCCGAAACACAAATCTGTGTTTTCAGTCTTCACTCTTACTTGTTTACCATTTCTAATGGAGTAGGATGTGTTTCTTCACAAAGTGTTTTGTTCTTCAGCTTTCTACTGATGTTCTGATCCTTTGACTACTGGCAAAGCTGCTAAATCAAAATATGTGAATAAACTTCACATCATAGGGTACATATTTCTTTTAATTACTTTTTGACATGCTGAGAATATCTGCAAGGTGATTAATACAACTTGCTTTAATATAAAATCAAGCTAATGACAAATAATATCTGTCTTGGGCTTTCTACACAGAGAATGTAAATCCTTACTAATGAAAGAAAAAGCTTTTACATCAGAGTAGGATTACTATACTGAACAAAAACTGCAGCAGTTTTATATATATATATATATATATATAAAATAAAGAACAAGAAAAGCTGGGATATTTACTCCTCACACTCCTCTATATTATTACAGTGGGTTTAATTTTTGAATGCATGTATATTACATCCAGTTCTCCTGAGTCAGAAATTTAATAAGACTTTAATGTTTGATGTTTGAGAAATGACTTTTCATTTTCTATTTTTCTTTACTTCTTTTCCAGGCCCCTTTAGCTAGAGGGAAGGGCTAATTTACTGAAACACTCATATTTACTTAATCACTATGCTGCATAAAATCAATATTACCCAGGGAAGAATAATACATGTTAAATATGAGAGACAGAAATCAGAAATGCAATGTAAGTAGCCATAATTAAGGTGTGATAAGTAATAATAGCAAACCATCACCAAAAATAATTGGAATGCGTTTTAATCTACAAAATATGCAGGTAGGTTATGACAGATTCTCTTTTACTCACTATTTGGAAGACAATTAATTTGATGTATCATGCATCTTGTTGACAACAAGATTCAATACTTTCTGTGTCAAAACCAATCTGCATTGCTAAGCTGCACAGCTGAGCCACCAAACACAAATGGGGTAGAATACACAAAAAATCAGACACATATATGTGGCATCCATCAAAAAGAACTAACAAGAAACAGGAAGTTTAAGGATGCAAAATATCTAAAGGCAAACATCAAATAGTGCAGGTGAATCTCACTATTGAGATTGTCTTCAATGGGACTCAAAGCAACCAGAGTGGGATTCATTTCAAGGCTATGACCACCAAAATCCAGGTGGTTAAGCTGCTTTACTCTGCACAAATGCAGATGGTATCCCTGAGACTAAAGAGTGATTCAGGTGTCAAACCGCTCGATATAGGATTTAGATGTGCAATGGTGGAAGCTGGGACAATTTTACCTGCCACTGGTGTCCTGGGTTTCATACTGATGAGCAAAAAGGGTGCAAATCTCTCTGATCATCTTTTCCAGCCCCTTGTAGTGGGCTTAGATCAACAGAGTGTTTCGAATGGCATGAGCAAAATTACTGTTAGGTAACTGAATCCTGTCCTACCCAAATGCCACCACCATGCCATGATCTAATTACATGAACAGATGACAGCATAGCCAAATCAGATGTTTCAGTGGCTTCCACAGCCTTTTTTTTACAGTGGGAAAGAAATGTGTCTGCTAGACCATTCTGAGGAATTCTTTGAGACTCTGGAAAAGGTCTGGAGGCACTTCCACTAAGACACAGCATTGCTAAGAAATTTGCCTTTCCAAGCAGGATCTTCAGCATAGGTTTCAGACTGACTGATTGGACATGCTCAAGACCCACAAGAAGGAAGTCCATGTGATAGGCATGGCATGAAGATGGCACATGCCATACTAGTCCATGATAAAACATTCTTTGTGTCACTCTCCTTGCCTAGTTCCACCACACCAGGTAACAAAGCGAGACCTGTTGCTTCCTAAGGAAAAGTTGATAACAAAGTCACACCATCACTATAAGTTTTTATATTGAGGTACATGGTGAAAAAAATTCTGAGTTGATCAGACAAGACTTAATACAAGGTAAAATAAGCATTATTTGAATAAGCAAAGCAAACGTTAACACATTGGTTCTAAATGTGTTGCAGAACTGAAGTTTAAAAAGAACACATCCTAACTAAACTGTTGCCAACAGCAAAAAATAACTAAGCAATTTGCAACTATTAAAAGTAGGTATTTAACAGACTGGATTAAGAGCCCAGTTGCTCTAGCGTAATCATTTCTATGTCTTTACAGCTGAATTTACTATTTCATGAGGATCAAAACTAATCCTTTCCTTTTCTAAGGGTTTGTAGAAGCATGTCTTACAGTTCAGTAAATGTGACTAGTGGAGTATATATTTAGGAAACATTTTCTTTCTTTTTGTGTGCTTAGTTGTATCTAGCTTGAGTATTAACCAAAGCTGTATGAACAGAGCCACATGAATGGGTTAAAATTAACCCATCATAAAGGTCTTCTGTCAATCAAAAAATTGAAATGAATTTTCATTAAGGTCACACACAATTCTTTTAGCAGAATTAGACAAGAGTTTACAGAAAAAATAAAACAACTGTAAATGCTCCCATTTTTCAGTTCTTTTTGGGTTTTTCCCTGTTCCAATTATGTTTTTTTCTCTCTAAAACTTTAGAAAAAGATTCAAAGAAATTTCTACACTTTATTCAAAGGCAGCTTAGGTTCCAAATTTTACAGTCATAAATATGTGTGAGTGAAATTTTTGATCCATTGAAGTAAATTTCAAATATCCCTTGGACTTCAAAAAGTTCAGGAATATAAGCTGTGTTCGCTTCTAAAATTTTCTTAAAGAAAATTCTATTGCTGGCTTGGAATTTCTCTACATTAACGTGTACCTTTTCTCTCTTTACAGGGAGGAAGAGAGAAGCAGAACTAGATATGCTAAAGCACAGCATCTAAGATGAAGGGTTTTTCAGTAAACAAGGTAGTGCTGAGGGAACTGGCCAGTGTCACTGCAAAGCTACACTACAGGGCCTTAGAAAGGTTGAGACAAGCATGGGAGGTTCCTGGTGACTGGCAAAATAGAAACATCTGACATTCTAATGCCAGTGAGGAGTTTATGGAGCAAATCCTCCTGGATTCTTTATCTGGGACATATGATGGACTCAAGGTGACTGGGCACCAGTTTAATCAGTACAAATTTAAACAGGGCAAACTCTGTTTGAGCAACTTAATAGCTTTCTATGATGAGACGATCAGGTATGCAGCTGATGGGAAAGCACTGGATTCACCCTGTCTTTGCTGCAGTGTTCAGGGAAACTCAGAAAGTTCAAAAAGGGCAAACAAAAGTCCTGTGTCTAGGATGGAATATCTTCAGGTAACAAAACTGGTTGAGGAAATCAGTTGTGCAGAAAAGTGAGCAATGAAGGTCAAGTGCATTACTGGGCTGCATTAGAAAGTGAGGTCAGCAAAAGGGAAGTGATTCTTCTGTACATAGCACCTGAGACTGCATCCAGAGTATTGTCTTTAGCCAGAAAAATATTCTGAGTATTTTGTTCTGCTAGATGTGACACGATTAAATGTTTAATCCAATTTTCTTCACATTGTTCCAGGGCATAAACACTGATATTGCTAATTCCTGCACCAGTACAGGCCTGATCTGGCTGGCTTGAAAGTAGTTTTGCAAAAAATTACTCACAGAGCTGGTGAACAAAAAGTTGACCATGAGCCATCAAAGTTCCCAGTGGCAAAGGAAACCAGCTGTCTCCTGGGCTGCGTTTAGGGCATCACCAGCATATCAAAGGAGGTGATCCTTTTACTGTGAGAGAAGTCAAGCACTGGCATAGCTTGTCCGGATGGGCTGTGTAGTCTTCATCCTTGGAGATATTCCAAATTTAACTGGAAGAGTATCTGGGTGACCAGCTTTAGGTGATACTGCCTTGAGGAGGAGAGGTAAAGTAAACTATCTCCAGAGGCACCTTACAGCCTCAAATGCTCTGCAATTCTGAAAAGAATAATGTAGAAAACAACATAAAAGCCTTCAGCATTCCAGAAAATAGCAAGATTACCTCTTTCCTGTAACATTTATGTTGTGAAAACCATACAAGCAGCTTGAACAGAATAATTGACTCAAGAAGTCAATAGGTTTCTTAGAAAATCCGTTTCCACCGTACCAGTAAAGCCTTTGATAAAACATGCCTTCATGGGCTTTGAAACAGAGTTAATAAGAACCTCTTTGAAGTGGAAAAGACTAGTTTAGTCTAGTTTTGTCTTTGACAAAATATCAATAGCAAGCACAACCATTTCACATGTGGCGCCAAATCATTCAACAAACACAGTCATTCTACTTCAGAAGACCATTAGTTTCCACAATCATCTTCCAGGAGTCAAAAGGAGCTTTACCTGGAACAGATATGTTCTACCTCATGTACCTCATTGCAGCATAGACTGTGCAAGAAAACAACAGGCAAAACAGAGCAAATGCACTTTTACCCGATCTTGGGAGTTTTGGCTAATCTGAATCTGTAGAATAGACTACAGACTTCACTTACTACCTACAAACACTCCTCAAAAACCTAAACTTAACTGATACCTCTCTGACATTCTCCCTGTCAAAATAAATGCTTCTAATTAGAAGTCAAACTAAACTAAACTAAACTAAAACTTTTCCAAAACTATCTAAATAATTTCCTATAAAAATGACAACTTGGAGGAACTTTTGAGTAGACAGGATTTCCTTGCACTAACAACAGTTTTTCCACAGTCACTTTATTGAAGGCGATCAGTTTATTTGTGATATAGGTAGGAAGAATGTGGATTAAAAACCATGGTACAAATCTATTAGAAGCAGTAAGTCTAACAAACGAATGTAAATTATTTCTAAGGGTATTTGTCTTTTGCTCTTAATTTACTTATCATGATTTTGGAACCTACTAAATTCTGAATGCTCAATTCTGTAAGAATATGATTCCTGCTACAACTTGATATTAAGACCAATCATTACATCATAAAGAATGTCACATTACCATTTTAGTTTCTGAAGTTCCTGCCAAAGAAACATGCTTCATTGTGAATCACAAAAAAACCCCAAGAAAAATTGTTAATACGACACATTTTACACTATATGATAGATGTTAATATGATACATTTCATTAAATAATGTATAGCTTTTCCATGTGGTATTTTTTAATTTTTAGAATAGGTCTTGTGTGTTTGGAAATCTGCTGGTTTTATAGTAGGTATAGTGTGATGTATTGCCAAGGAAAGACACTAATCCTCTTTTTAGGCAACATTTACATTGGCTTCTCCGTACAAGTGATTCACTTGGAATACACTGTCTGAATCTGCATCACTGATTACTCTGTATAGGAAAACAAATGAGATCCAGGAGTTTATTATCCACATAGGACAACACATTTCAATGTAACAGATAATACTATGAATTTAAGGCTAGATAGTCTTGCAGCAGTTGTGTCTTGGCTTACATATCAAGGAAAAACAGATGGAAGGTGAGAAATGGTGAGGAACTGGTAATTTGTGCAATACAAACATCACTGAGGGCGTATACCATGGAGAAGGCAGAGAGATAAGTGGAAAAATATGCTTGGACTGAAAATAAAGTAGGGATCAGCAAAAGAAAGCAGAACACAAAGAGAAAATATAAGTAATGCTGGGGTTATTCAGGATAAAAAATTACATTGATATAGAAGAAAAAGAAATATATATAATAGCATATTGGCAGAAGTCTTTTGCCAGACTACAACAAAAAAAGTGTCCAAATAGAGACAGTAAAAAAGTAGTCAATAATTAAACTACAGGGGGGATAAAAAGTATAATCCAGAGAATTTTTTTTCCTTCTATCAGTTTTGGGTAGATTTTGCAAGTTAACAATGTGTTTGATATTATCTCATACTTGTTCATTTTCCCAGTTTCAGTGATCTTACTACTTCATTAACAATTCTTATGGTTTTACTATTTTGGTTCCACTCTTCTGAGCAGTAGAGAGGTCATACCCTCAAACTTTGTCCATTCTTTTCCAATCTAATTTGTATTTTTTTCCTCTTCCATCACTTTCCTGTACAGCTCATTTCCTTTGCATTGGTGTATTGAACCAGAGGCAATGGGCACAAACTGAAACACAGGAAGTTCTTTCTGAAAAGCAGAAAACACTTTTTCACTGTGAAGGTGACCGAGCACTGGTGCAGGTTGTCCAGGGAGATAAGGAATCTTCATCCTTGAAGACATTCAGAAGACAAGTACGTGTGGTCCTGCTCTAGGTGGCCCTGCTTGAGCAGTAATTGGACAAAATGAACTCCAGAAGTCCCCTTCCACCTCAATCATTCTGAGATTCTGTGATATCTTCTTTTCAAGGAGTTTATTCAATCTTCCTTTTGCATTTTTTTCATTTAATTTCTTTTATTAGGTTTTATGCCACATTTTACTACTCTGTATTCTACTCTGCCCTTCCAACAATCAAAATCCTGATTTATCTTTGGGAGTGTTCCCACAGCAATTGCTGAAGGAGAAAGTGAAATGAAGCTTTTGGGAAAAGAGAATTATCTGCTACAGTTAGAAATGTAATAGCCTAAAATGACTCCGTGTGGTGGGACAACCGAGCCCAGTACAAGTGAAGTTTTCAGGATAGAGGGCATGAAGGTAAGACATCTAGGGGAACATTTAAATCAACATTAAAACACTGGTTTTTTCTCTTTTCATAGGAGGAAGACTAATTCTGCAGATTAAAGATGCCCTCTTCTGTGAAGGCATCACATGAGCCTCAACTGAAGTTGCCCCTGAAATGGGAAATGTAGTTATTCTTTTGCTCTTGCATGAGAATGGTAACCATTACTGTATTTATCCACTGAAATCCTATTTGAACTTTCTTCTTCTTCCAGATTGTAACGTGATTTTACTTTCATGCCAAGGAATCATTGTTAACTGGTATTTTGCTGGGTTTTTTAAAGATTGGTATTATCTTTTATGCTTTGTCTCCCCATATTCTAATGAGAGAACCATATAAATCAAGTTGATTTCAATTAGGTACCTGAAGTTATATAAGAGGAACAGTGGAACAGAGGCCTGAATAATGAAGCTCCAGAACAACCTAGAGGCATGAACAAAGTGTAGGATTCATGTCACCAAACCCTATTGTTTGCACAAAGTAGATGACAATATGAGAGATAGGCAGTCTAGGTTCTCCCTGTTGTCTGTTTGGGAAGAAACTGACACTTTGAGGAAATAGCTCATCTTTTCATCTATCTACTTCAAAATAATACAAATTGTGCATAATAAGTACCTTCTTTTCCCTTTGAATATAAAGGGAACACAAGGGAACTAGCTTAGGTACAAATATTTTACAAGTTGGCACCAAGATTTGGTCAGCTGAACCCTACAAATTCTGTTACAGTGCTGGATTTACAGTTAAAATTTATTGCAGTCAGAGGATTTAAATGTGTTAATATATTTTCCTAAGCCTTGCTAAACAGTAGCATTTAGGAGAGGACATAAAGATATTTTAACAAGATAATATGCTGCATAAAAACCCTGCAATGGAAAGCACAAAGTTACTGAAATGAATTATACATTATTCAGAAACTCATTTGGCACAAGAAGTTGTGACTCTGGTCTTAATTTGCTAGTTAAGGGTCATTTTCTGTTCCCTGCATGTTTCTTGATTATTTCTAAATAGTGTTATGCTTCAGAGCTTAAAAATCCCTTATGCCAATATAATTTTGCACTTACTAGAATTGATTTTGTTTTATGGGTAATGGTCCAGAAAAAAGAAGTTTCTTACCACATCTAACACAAAAGCATCTTAAATGTTAAAAAAAACCCTTCAGTACTGTGCTACAGCAAGCACCACACAAGGAAGCATATTTCCCAGGTCAGAACATTCCAGTTAAACCTCCGATCAATTAAGAAGTCCACAGGAAGGCGACATGCAGAGAAATACTTGGCTTTGTACCCAAAGAAATTAGAATGCAAATCCTGATAAACAGAGCCACAATTTGAAGGCTGGTGTCCTGAACCACAGCAGGTTAAAAAAGCCTGTTCTAGATGAAGAAAATTAAAGGTCGTGTTTATCTTTTTGCCAAAAAAAAGTTTTGCCAATTTAAAAGTCCAGCCTTTGCAAACACAACATAGGTTTTCACTTCTCTTTCGTTTTCACAGAGATGCACCAGCTTCTGTAGATCTCTCCTCTAATCCCTTCGAACACTAAACTAGTCATCTGTGTAACCTCAGCTGCATGACAGAGAAAACTTGTCCTCTTGCAATAATACTTGCAGATTATATAAACTCTCTTCTGGCCTTGCCATCAAAGAGAATAAAATGGAGAGGGAAAATAGAAGAGGTATCTTCAAAACAAATGACTGAATAAAGAGAATATATACAAGGTCACCTTGTTTAAAGAACTGTGAGGGATATCACAATTGAAATCTTGTGCTAGGCCTCTTGGAATCACAACCTC
Organism: Promerops cafer; assembly: GCA_013398275.1. Lineage (NCBI taxonomy): Eukaryota > Metazoa > Chordata > Aves > Passeriformes > Nectariniidae > Promerops > Promerops cafer. The sequence continues at coordinate 127,725 of VZSE01001569.1, read as the reverse complement.
CTGGATCTGAAAATAATGTCTCCTTTAGTCTCCTTTGCTTCACCAGTGTTTACATTCAAAAAAGGAAACATAATCTCGCCTGGTTTCTTGCTTCACTTCAGCAAGGATCTGTGTAGTTTTTTTCAGTTAAATGTTAACTGTGAAGTCGCTAGAATAACCTGATTTATTTAAAGTTTATTTTAAAAAAAGTATTCCTCATTAAAAAAAATCTAATAGCCTAGGCACTTCATGAACAATTAAATTGCAGTAGGAGCTGAATCAGGATTCTTGCTGCACATAAAGGATGAAATTTTGGATGAAAAAGGATGAAATTTTGGATGAAAAATTCTCACTGAATTTTTCACAATGCTAGTAACAATTTAAAACTGCATGTAAAGCCCTGCTTAAGAAATGAAACAGCACAATAAGAAAACCACCCTGGCAGTATTGCAAAAGCGCCTTGGTTGGATTTTTTTTTATTCTCTACAGGAAAAAGGGATACTACAATAAATATATTCTTAACTTGAATTTATGCTTCAGCACACTTTTACATTTCACTACCGGAATCTGCAATATGTTTGTGTGTATTGCCCAATTCTCTCAATCATCTTGTAAATAAGGTGATTTTATCTCCAGCAGCAAGCCAACCCACTGTAACACATAATAGTAGTAAAACTAAATGACAGAACAGCACAGCCTGATGATGGGCACAAGAAAATCAACACACAGAGCAGTTTACTGGAAAAAAGAATCTGCATAATTATATGAAATAAATACTGGGCTATTTCAGACCAGCATGCTCAGATCACAGAATTTACTGCTTGCAGCAGACAGGTAATAAAGGTATACGTATTTTTTGAGATTGGTGACTAGCTGACAAAATACAATCTCCTCACAATTCTCCAAAGCACAGTTAATAAAATATTCTATCAAGCCCAAAGATAAGGGTCCTCATTGCATAATCAAGCAAAAGTAATTTTTGTAAAGTTAACAATTGTAGTGAAAAGGTTAAATATCTATGTATGGATATGCTTTCTTTATATCCATATTTTCCACAAAAATGTCCTTCTTTCCTCACCAGAAGAATGGGTGGCCTCTTCCCAGATTTCAATAACTACAGTTTATTAAACAGCCTCAAAAGAAAAGATGGAATTTCATTTCTTAGTGCCCAATTCAAAAATGGATATGGCTCTTATGGAAAACATTTTAAAACCATTTCCTGCATTTAAAAGCAAAGTATCACAAAAGCATTGCCGTCACAAAAAACATCCATAATTGTCATCGTGACAAAAGAGAGATAAAAAATACTTTTAAGATGACTGGGATACCCAAAAACTTATTCACCTGGAAAATTATTCAGAAGGAAAATGATTTCATAGAAATTCTTGAAAACAGGATACACTATATATATGTAATGGTGTCATGCCCCTACTACATGAATCAAATTCCATGACAAAAAATGTCAGATACGAGAAAGAGTATGCAATTTTGGTTCTTCCTGACACTTTTACCCTGATAAATGCTTATTATCATAGAATCATGGAATCGTTTAGGTTGGAAAAGACTTTTAAGATCAAGTCCAACCATTAACCTAACCCTGGCAAGTCCACCACTAAACCATGTCCCTCATTGCCACATCTACACATCTTTTAAATACCTCTAGGGATGGTGACTCAACCACTTCCCTGAGCAGCCTGTTCCAGTGTTTGACAACCCTTTTGGTGAGGAAATTTTTCCAAATGTCCGATCTAAACCCTCCCTGGCACAACTTGGGGCTATTGTACTACTGCTTGATTCTTGAATTATCATTTTGATTATTATAAAGATTTCTTAATAATTACTTTTTCAAAGCAATTGAAAAAAAATATTTTGCCAGTACTTCAGAAGATTAATCCTTGTTTTGATACGTGGTTATCTGTACCATTTAACCACGCATATGCATAAAATAAAATTTCTGGAGTCTAGAGACTTAGCATTATGATTTCTATATGACTAATATGACATTTGTATGTGATCATCTCATTTTGATGAATTATTTTAGTAAAATGTTTGTGACACAAGAGAACTGTAATAGGTTTTAATTATTGTTTTGTTAGAGGAAGATTATGAAGATGTGTCAAATTGTCTGATGATTAACTTTGCATGGCATTTCTAAAGTGTTATAATCTTCCTCTATCTTTGGCTTAACGACGCTTTCTAAAACCCCTACGTATGCCTATATTTTACAGAGAAATGCAGTGACATAACAAGGTACAAGTCTCATATGGACTGTAAGCTCACGGAAGCAGAAACTCTCTGTTTAAAAGAGGTTAAAGTTTTCTTACTGGAGTGTAACAATGGGCTTGTTTAAACAGGCTAAATTTATGTGGTATGTTACAACTCTAATTCTGTTTAAAAAAAAAAAAAAAGAGGAGAAAACATAGAATCTGTAATCATTGGGGAGTAACAAACTGCAACAAAAAAAAAAAAAAAAAAAAAAAAAAAAAAAATTAAAGGGGGATACGGG
>VZSE01001569.1:96081-125144 GCA_013398275.1 Promerops cafer | reverse complement strand
AAAAAAAAAACTTAAGAGGTGATGCAGTGCTACTGTTTCTTCTGTGGAGGGCTGAACTTCCTACAGAAGGATCCTACCAGACTCTGCTTGAGAAAGACAGCTGACTTCTGCTGACAAAGGAGGGAGGATTCTGCAGCCAAGCAGGTACCTCTGTGCACTGGGATGGGTCACAGAGTTACCGCTGATGAGCTTGGAAAATCAGGGGAGTGCCAAGAGACGCCAACACGTTGATCCAAAGGAGAGTTAAGGGGATGTACCAGCCAAAGGAGAACTCCAGCAACCCAACTACAGGAAATGGTATCAAGAGGAAACCTTATTCCCAAGACCTTTAAGACCATCAAGTCCAACCAAACATGTTAACACTTGACTCAATGATCTTAAAGGTCTTGTCCAACCTAAAGAATTCTATGGTTCTGTGATTCCTTGCTGACAAAAGGTGAAGATCTCCTTGCCACCTCTGCTGCATCAGCTCAGACCTTCCCCTGAGCTGATTCAACGTCCTGAGTCAGCAGGGAAACATCCACCTCTTCTGCTGATTTGACTGACTCACTGCTGGGTCCCCAGCAGTGAGTACAAAGTACAGTACAAAGTACAAAGACAGGTCAAGAAGTAGCCAGAAGGCCAGGAACAGATTGCAATGCAAGAGTGGAGGTAAAAAACAGGACCTGTCCTTTTTCAATGGAGTTAGCACTACTCAATCCCCCTGGTCAAACCACAGCCTCAGTAAGAGCTGAAGGGATCATTCTGTTCCATGTACTTGGTATGGAAGTGGTTGGTTGGAGAAATGCTGTGTTTCTAGAAAAGTATGCTGGTGCCAAGAACTAATTTTCTCGTACCTGCTAAAAGGTTTAATTCAGTACTTTTTCACCAACGATTCCTGGAAGTCAAACATTCATTATTCAGTCCAAAACTGACAAGCTAAAAGCACATTTTGCAGGTGGAAGATGTTTTACTGCATTCCTTAAAATTCCATATTTGATACTTCCATAGAGTTCTTTGCACAGACGCTTATGCAATAAGCTCTTCCTCCACATGGGCACAAAAATTGGCATTCTTCAAATGGCACATGCACTCATGAACATAGAAATGCAATGAAGGTTAGGAGATTTAAGTCACAGTGTGTGCTTCAGAAGCAAAGGAGAAATCTTTCAAAAATAGAAACACTTAAGCTTAATTTTATGGCCAGACTCCAAACTGGTCATGTTGACTTGTCGTTGAAGTGAGTCCCAGTTCTGTATCATGGGGCAGCTCTGCTTGAATGCTCAGCAATATATTGTAGCTAACAGAGAATACAGTAAGGGATGATAGGAAACAAAGCAGGAAAGAATAAAAGCAGGCTAAGTAACATTACTTTAAACACAGTTCTCCAGCACTTTCTACTCTGTGTTGTGGCTATTGTTCTGTTTATTTTCCTTCTCAACTCAATTACACTAGGCCCAGCCAGGTGGAATATAGGCACGTGGAATGAACAGCTTCTATTTACTGAAGCTATTTTCTCTCTTGTGATGCTATTAACAACTAGAAGGTCTTGTACTAAGAGTTGTCAGAGGTATTCTAGCTCATCTCAGTAACATCCGCAGCATCCAGGGGGCTATATTGATATTTTCTGGTTTGTATTTTTTTTTTTTTTTCATTTTCTTGACCTAAAAGCTTTCAGTTGAACAACTGTGTTTACATATTGACAGAGATCCCAACTGTTTTAATTAATTACTGAAATTGTCATTCCTTTTGTCATTTACACAGCTAGGAAAGTCAAAGTTAGGTCTCATTGCTATAACACAACATATTTGAGTCTGGGTAATTAAGAGCTGCATAAAAAACAAATTTTATGAGGAATTAATTTTTTTTCTCTGGCTTCACTCACGGGGAAAGGAGGGCAGACTTTTTTTTTTTAAATGAACCAGTTTTTCTGGAGTTGAAGAGAAGTTGTTGTATATAAACCCATTAGTGAAATACAATCCTCTAAACCATCCCTTAAACATCCTTGACTTGTTTGCAGACAGGACCAGTCCCATTAACTCTCCCAACTAAAACAGAAAAATCATGCGCATTCTCCTTCCTCTAGTCACTGTAAATTCTCATAAAGGAAAAAGAATCAACCCTGCCAGCTTTTTGAACAGGTTGAGACAGCATAGGAAAATTCTGAATTTGCAGCACTGAAGAGATCTTCCTTTTATGAAATCACTTGGATTCCTGACTCGACATCAGAAGATCCTGACCCTGTGTGTTGTGTTCGCATGGCAAGGTTTTGGTGGTGGCAGGGACTACAGGGACATCTGTGAGATGCTGCCAAAAGCTTCCCCATGTCCAAGAGAGCCAATGCCAGATTGCTCCAAGATGAACCTGCTGCTAGCCAAAGCTGAGCCCATCAGCAATAGCCCATCAGCATCTCTAGGACAACAGACTTAAGAAGGAGAAAAAAACCCCAAAACCTACAGAACAGTAGAGGACTGAGAATATGTGAAAGAAACCACTCTGCAAGCACCAAGGTCAGTGGAGCAGTGGGAGGAGGTGCTCCAGGTGCCATAGTAGGTTTGCTAGCAGGACTTGTGATCCCTGGTAAGGACCCATGCTGGAGTAATTTGTGAAAGGGACCTTACAGCAGGGAAGAGGTAGAGAACTCTGAAGTGAAGTTCAGTCCAGAAGGGAGGGGGGATGGGAGGGATGTTTTTAAGATTTCATTTTACTTCTCATTACCATACTCTAGTTTCATAAATAATTTCCCCAAGTTGAGTCTGTTTTGCCCATGGCAGTAATTGGTGACTGAACTCTCCCTGCCCTTATCTCAATCAATGAGCCTTTCATCACGTTTTCACTGCCCTGCCCAGCTGAGGAGGGGAGTAACAGAGCAGCTTCCCTGGGCAGCTGGCATCCAGCCAGGGTCAGCCCAGGACACCCTGGCATTACCATGAAACTCTTGTTGCCTGCTCAGAATACAGCTCCACAGCATCTCAAGCCGACCTAAAGTGCAGTACAGTATCACTGCCAACTAGCTGTGCTTCCTCATGTCCTTCTTTGTTGGTGGTTTCTGAAGATAACCACATTAAACCACCTAAAAGGAAATTTTTGGGGGTTTTGCCAAATCAGTTTCCTGAACAGATCCTCTACCTGGTCACAAGTGTTGGTTCCTTTGCTTGACAGAGGACAAGAGCACGTGGCAAGAACACAGGACTAGCCAGGCCTGGATTTAGACTGTTCTCAGCACTATAGCACACATATGCTCAAACGGGATTTAACCAAGTAAATCTGGATACTAAACTCAATCCAGTTCCAACAACACGAGGATTTGGATCTGCTTATTTCCTCAGAGGGAAAGTACTTATAGTGAGAGGCCAGAAATGAAGCGCTGAAAGATCAGTCTTTTATTTCACATCTGCATTCATGACCTTGGAACAGGAGACAGCAATGCATTAATAAGAGCTGCAGATAAGAGAGCTACATAAACCATAACATCATACATACATAAAAAACAGCTGACTTTGAAAAGGGCAATAATAAATACAGGATGACATTTAGCTAAATGCAAGGTTAAATACTAAGAGATGACTATTAATTAGTTCCAGTTTCAGGTGTGATCTCTTAAAAGCAGCGGGATGAAAAAGCCATGAGATCATCAATAGATTACAGAATGTGTACAACCCAAAAATTTGATACAGCTATGAAAAAAGACACAGTAACATAAATGCAGGAGATATTGGAAAATATGAATGCCATTGGACAAGCTGATAGTGAAATTCTTGTTTTCTTTAATTTTTTTTTTCAGTTTGGTCTATGTTCATATAAGAACAGCACAAGAGTGAAAAGCTGGATTTCATACCTGGGCAACAAGCCAATCATTAGGAAAAAAATTAATGACTCCAACGTATCAACTGCCTTTTGTACAGCATCTCATCTACCTTAGCCCTAACAAGACCCCAGCAAAGGTGAACACAATAAAGTGCTTTGCCATGACCAGTTTGGCAAGCAGTGTGTGACAACAAGCATTTCATCTGCAGTGAATGCTGTCCTTCCTGCAGACAGCAGAAACTGGGGAAATCTGACAAGGGGAATTTGACAAAATATCTTCTATAAGGATAATACTGACATATCACCAAACTCAGTCATCATCTGCATTAGGAGATAAATGAGCATTAAAGACAATAACTACTTTGCAGTTCCATGCCACCTTATTAAAGAGAATTGATTCCAGACAAACAACTGGAACTTGCTGTTTTTCTGCCATAAAAGTATCCATCACTATCCAAACAAAACTCCAGTTCTAGCTCCCTCGTCACAAGATGTGAACAGTTTTAAATATTAAGGGGATAGGGAATCAGTGTTTGCATCCACTTTTGCCTGCATAACTTCAACAAGCATCTGCAGACCATTTTGGTTTGAGAGCAAAACGGGATCACAAAATTATTAGGGTTGGAAAGGACCTCTGGAGATCATCTACTCCAAACCCCTGCCAAGGCAGGGTCACCTACAGCAGATTACACAGGAACGTGTCCAGGTGGGTTTTGAATATCTCCAGAATGAGAGACTCTACGATCTCCCTCGGCAGCCTGTTCCAGTGCTCTGCCATCCTCAATGTAATGAGATTGTTCCTCATGTCGAGATGGAATTTCTAGTTCCTGGCCATTGTTCCTCACCCATTCACTAAGCGCCACTGAGAGGTCTGGCACCATTCTCTTGGCACTCCTCTTTGGGGTATTTATATGCATTAATGAGGTCCCCTCTCAGTCATTTCTCCAGACTGAACAGGCCCAGCTCTCCCCTCTCTCTCGTAAGATGCTCCAGACCCCTCACCATCTTTGGCTCCAGCGCTGGACCCTCCCCAGGACCCCCTTGCCTCTTGCACTGAGGAGCCTAGAACTGGACAGAGCACACCAGATGTGGCCTCCGGTTACCAAACCATCCACTCCTACACACTCCCTGTGTGAGCGCAGCCCGCCGATGCCCCGGCCCCTCCCCGGCCCGCCTGCACCTCCCTCCAGCGCCTACGAGAGCGCCGGGTCCCGGTGCCGGGGTCCTACCGCTGTGGCGGAACAGCCATAGCCACCGCCTTATTAGAAATCCTCCCCAACATTCCCTCTGCGCCTCGCCAGCCCCTCAGACTCTCTCTTTCCCAGCTGCAGTGAGGCACTGAGGAAGAACACGACCTCCCCCTGCCTCATAGCGGGTCGGCGGGGCATGTTATCTTCCCTTTTTTGCTCAGGCGCGCCTCGGCCAGCTCAGGGCCGGCGAAGGCCCCCATGCTGCTGGCGGCGCTGACGTGTCGGTGGGAGCGGCGGCGGCCCCGGCAGCACCATGTGAGTGAGGGAGGGAGGGAGGGACGGACGGACCGCAGGGGGGTCCCGCAGCCCCCCGCGCTCCCTCGCCCAGCCCTAACCCCCTGCTCTCTCCACAGGTCGAAGGTCACCTTTAAAGTGACGCTCACCTCGGACCCCCGGTTGCCTTACAAAGTGTGAGTGCCGGCGCTGCGTGGGGCGGCGGGGAAGTGAAAAGGGGGCACATCGCGAATGGCCATCCCGGCGGGGCATTCCGCCAGCGGGAAAGGCGTTTGTCTCCCTACGTGTGGAATGACAGGCGATGTCCGTGCTGAGCCCTGCTCTCGGGGCTTTCCCGCTTTGCCCCACTGCCGTGCGCGTCTTCCACAGAGTCACAGAATCATTCAGTTGGAAAAGACCTCTGAGATCATTGAGTCCAACCTTTGCCCGATCACTGCCTTGTTAACCATGGCACTACGGGCCGTCTCCAGGTCTTTCCTGAACAGCTCCAGGGACGGTGACTCCATCACCCCCCTGGGCAGCCCGTTCCAATGTTTGACAGCCCTTTCAGTGAAAAATTTCTCCTGATGTTCCACCTGAACTATCCGTGCCTCAGCTTGAGGCCGAGTTCTCTCCTCCTAGAGAAGACATTGCTATGGAGCTTAATCCCACTTCTCCTGAGATTTGCCACATCTGCTGAAACTTAAAGGTATTCCCATTCTCTGCTAGAAATGCTTCTCTTGAAGCATCTCACACCCACCAGGGACTTATTCTCCCGTTGAGTAGTGCTTGCACAGCTTTGGCAAAAGTACTTCCATTGTTAAAGGTGAAGTTTCAATCAGTAGTTTAACAGCAGTTGAAGTTGCTTTTTGGTTTGTTTTGGCAGCCATGTATTTACTTGTGTTGTGATTTCAGGTTAAGCGTGCCTGAGAGCACACCTTTCACAGCTGTCCTCAAGTTTGCTGCAGAAGAAGTAAGTAGAGAGTGATGATGTTGGTTTTTAACATTTCGCATGTTCTTGAAAGTTAAGGTTTTTTTAATGATAAAAATAGAGTGGTTAATTCAGCACAAGGAGCTGCTGCTGGTTAGAGATGGTCACAAGCTTTACTGGCCTCAGTGGCAGCCTGGCAGAACTCGCAGAATCCTAAACTTAGTGATCCTTGCACAATTCATGCATCAGCAGATGGCATTGAGGTGATTTCTGTTTTTTGTAATTAACTAATTCATATCAGTGATGTAAAAATTTGTGACAGTGAAAAGAATTAAAAGGTACTGCTATTAGATACTTAATACTGAAATTTCTTACATGGAGTATCAGGAAAATTCTTCAGAATTATCCAGGAAACTCTTACACTCTTTTCACATTCGGTTCTAGTAATCTCTGACTTTGGAAAACACAGAGTTTTTGATTGTAGAAGGTATTGAGATGAGCCGTATGGGATAGAGTCAAAAAGCTGACATAAGGGAAGAAGATGTGGATAGTGTGTTCTTTGGCTTCTGTGTGTTGATCTTTCACACGGAATCCTATATCATTAGATGTTTAAATTGCCCATGTAATGTATTTGAAGAGATGTATCATGTTGTTTCAGATTAAGCTTGCAAAGATTAAGAGACATTCAGTGGGTGTAAACAGTAAAATCGAGGGCTCAGAAGCATGATAAGTCTCTTCATCTAACTGGCAAAAATCAGCTGAGAGTCTGTTCTTGCAATTCTCCCTTTGCCTTTTTAGGAAAACCTGGGAAGTTTTGGATTATTGAAAATTTCTTCTGTTTGAACATTGTAATTGTAATAAAATAGTTAGGAAGGATAATAGACTCCACGTCTTGAGTCTCCTTATGTTGTTACTTTTACATCACTATGTGACAGAAATTATTAGAGGAAATAGCTTGTGGGGGGAGGTTGTGGGTTGGTTTTGTTGTAAGTTTACTTGAAGAGAACATTATACCGAATATTGCTTGCTGTGAAAGATATTTGATGATTTAGTTGGGGGTTTTTACTATGTTTTCCTCAGTTATTTTTATTCTGTATTAATACAGCTGTGGCAACACAACCCATAGATAGAGACTTAGACTGAAAAACCTAACAAACAAGTATGAGGTACCAGAAATGAGATGTGACTGAGTAGCTGGAGATGTTGAAAGGGAGGTGCCACTTCTGGTGGGGGTTGCCATTGAACCTGTTAACTTCACCTACTCATGGAACCACAATGTTAGTTAGCGATAGGGTCATCTGAGAAATGGATTCAGAGGATCATTACTGACTTAAATATTCACATTTAGCAAACCATTCTTTTAATTGGTGTATTTTGAGTATCTATGGGAGTTTTGGTGTTTGACCTCAGGCTGTTCTGAATCAGCACTGAAGCTTTTTGCATCTCTTTGAGACCAGGCAGAATGAAGTGCTTTGTAAACAAAGAGCAAAAAAAGGTTGTTAAACTCTTCCCCAGGAATGAAGCCCCTTGTGAACTGGCATTGAAAAGACTGACAGATAACTTTTGTATTATGTGAATGTTTTTTCATTCCTTGAACTGCATAGCTTAACATTAATTTATGCAGTGTGTTGTGATTCAAGAACCAGTTTCACAGTGCCTTAAGTTATACATATATGGAAAAGATTAAAGTTTGGGCAAAGTTGTTGGTTGTTCTCCAGGGGAAGTGCATTATCCTCTCTGTGATTAAAACTCTCAGGGCAGAGAAGTGTTTAAGTTCTGGCTATTTAGCCTTAGCAAGTTTCTAGTGAGACATCTCTCAAAAACTTAAAATTTGCCAAATCATAACCAGACTTGCCCTAGTTAGAAAAAAATTCATTTATAGTGTGTGGTATCTATTGATTTTTTTCTTAATATTTTACAGCTTACCCGGTACATGTCTCAGGTGTACATTTGCACAATAGTTAAAAAAAAATTTCCATTACATCTGTGGAATTACTACTAAAATAGTCATCCATTTCCATGAAATAAAATTAGTTATATCTATAAATCTGAAGGAACTCTTTTCTCATTTTTTTCTGTACCTGAACCAGCTAAAATTATAATTTTAATATTACCCATGTATTTTCTGCTTTAACTATGTCTCTTATGCTGTTTTGTCCTACTCTTATTTCCTTTAGTTCAAAGTCCCTGCAGCAACAAGTGCCATTATAACAAATGGTAAGAATATAGTTTATATATATTTTTAGTAGTTTTTGTATTGAAGTTTCAGTGAAAGTTTATTGATAAAATCAATACTGTTTCACAAACTCTATGTACTGCAAATTGAATTTAATAATATTGCAGCACTATTTAAATTTCTTATGCATGGGGTGAAGATACTAAACCACTAATTCAGTTTTATTCAAATATATAGCTTGGACTTCTCTATGCTGAAGGTTTCTTGTAATTTCCCATGTTTCTGGCTATGGGAAATAACTGCATGATGACGTGATGTAATAGTTGTATCTTGCTGGTATGTTTTTTGAGCTGCAAGTTTAATGTAATAAATTATAATATGTCTGTTTCATCTTCTTTTTTCTCTTTTTTTTGTACTTCCTAGATGGTATAGGAATAAACCCTGCACAGACAGCAGGTAAGTTACTGTATATGAATCCCAGTATTTAAAACTTGTTATTTTTCTTTCAGTCTAATGTATAGCATATGGGATTGTATCACATTTTAGGTTTTGACTTCTTAAATGGGAGGAACATTACCCGGTAGTTGAAAACAGCAGTCACCGTAGTGTGTAAAAGGTTAAATCCAAAGAACAGTGTTTGGGTTTTTTGTTTGGTGGTTATTTGGTTCTGTGAAAAAAGTGGCGAGCTTCTGATCTTCAGAGCTTTGCATTTAATGTGCAGTCTAAAAGCAATGCAGTATTACGTGCTACTGCAGTAATAAGTAACAGCTATATTTCCCCCCCTGCTCTATCCATTTCAGTAGTGCTTGCTGTTCTAGCTGGACTTCTCATGAGATACGTATTAAAAAGTAAGAGTCTTAGAGCAGGAGCTCCAGGGGCTTTGGAGAGTTTGTTGTCAGAAGAGTTGGGTTGAAATTAGGTGATCAGAAAGGTCTCTTACAAATCAAACCATTTTTTGATTCTTGCTGATGGCTCTCTTGTTCTCACCAAGGGGTTCCGTGTCAGAAAGCCCTGATTTCAAATGTCAAGGCTAGCTATGAGAGAAGAGTTTATCTCAGTCACAGGAACGTGTAAGACCCTTCCCCATCACCTCCTGAAATACATGGAAACAGAGTACAGAGGTTGAATTGTACCAATAATGGTCTGCTGTCTGAAGGCAGATTGTGTGGACTTGTTCTTGAAAAGCTATACTTTAAAACTAATTCGAAAATAATTACAGTAGTCTAATCTTAAACCATTTGAGAAAAGAGTGGAAGAGAGTATCTTGATATAAAGTTATGAACATTTCTTACGTACTAAGTACTAGTAAAAATGGCTTTGCTGCTTATGGAATCCAGTCATCCAGTGACAATTGAATAATTTCACTCCTACTTGCAAACATGATGAATGGTTGATGGAGACTTGCTGCTGTTCTGGTTTTTGCATGAAATCTATGCGTCCATACATCTGTCTCATTTATGCCTTTTGACTGCCAGTCATTACTGAAGGTACCATGGGAAAAATAAAAGAAGGTATTATTAGCACACTTACCTGTGTAAACTAGAGAGTATAAAGTAAATCCTTGCAGAGCACAGAACAGTATCTGATGGTGAGAAGAGCAGTTGCTTGACATTAGTTTGCAGAATTTCTTGGAGTTGTGAAAGAAACCATTTAAGTATAGAGACCTATTTCTGAGGTCTGTGATTGCATCAACAACATTTGAAAATGAAGATCAAATAAGTGTTTGGCTTTCTGCTCCACCGGAGACTTCTGTCCTGCCTTAGGACACCTGGATTATGATTTCACAGGTGTGCTGCCTCAGGCAGACTTCTGAGCTGGTGCTGTCCTCATTATCATCCCATGACCAAATGGGATCAGATAATAAATCTAATAATTTGCTCTATTTACTAGATCATCACCCATACATAAAGCCACATTTTCTCATGACCACTGATGAATACTTAGGCAAAATGGTAAAATTGCTTAATTGCTTACTTAGGCTGTTCCTCTTCCTCAGCAGTATGCTTTCATTTTGTATTATGTAGCTTAAATTAACTGTAGCTTAATCCTTTAAAGTAAATGTATTTAGAGCTACTTGACCACTGAATGAAAGCATCCATATAGTAGTTCATTGTACTTGCAGCTGTGCATATTGAATTCATGTCTCCAGCTGAACTGCTTTACCTCTTCTAAGCTCTTATAAATATTGAGGAATTACTTAGTAGTATAAGACAGCATCACATAATCAAGAAACAGGTTTATTAAATTAAAAGCATCTAGATGCAAAACGTTGTCATCACTGCCTTATTCTGCAGATGTAAAATTAGGCACATGGATTATGGTTTTTTTAACATAGGTGTTCTGGCAATGCTGTGTGATGTTGCCCTTAACTGGGAACAAAACAAACTAGTCCATAACAAAACAAACCTCCAAAATCAACCCAAACAAAACAAGCAAAATACAGCCTACACCAAACCTAGTACTCAGACCAAAATCCCTCCTCAGTTTAAAAGTAAACATATACAATTTAGGTATAATCTTCTGTTCAGCCTCATTAATTGGTATCTCAAAATCTTCCTTTTGAAGAAGGGAAGGGAACTTCTTATCTTTATTTTTTTCATATATCAGAGTTCCTACAGATTGAACAGTTAGTCTTCAAAAACTTCCAAAATAAGATACACGGGAATAAAATTTTAGTAATCCTTGGGGATTTCAGAGGTTTTGTACTGTTGCACAATTTCCCTTCCTTTCTGAAAAAAAGCACTCAAGTATGACTTTCATTTTCCTTACATGATTTCATGGGGCAGGGGAAATGAAAGCTGAAAGGGCTAGGCTTAGCACTTAATCCCTATATTGATTTCAATTTTAAATCCTTGATAGTTCAGGGAGTAGTATGCTATAACTTTATTAAAACCAGTGTGATATTAATGATGAAAACAGACTGAGGTGAGGTGAGGTGAGCTACTGTCTCCATGAGATGCAGCTGAGGCCTGTTTTAAAATGTTCAGAATTTTATGATGGCAATTACAATAGGATGTTTCCAATCTAGAATAGTAAGGTTAATAGGCAGTTCTGTTTTGCTGGTGAGACAGGTTTGCATTCAGTGGGTTTTATAGATCTCTTCAGTACCTTGTCTTGGCAGATGTGTAAGATCAGAATGTCTTCTGATAACATGTTCTTTTGAATTGATTTTCTGAGGGTCATTATGTTGAATGTATACAGTGATTTTGATCCTGATCCACTTGCTGGAGAAGTGGAATTCAAAAAAGGGTAGCTTTGTTCCAATATGCAAACAGCTTAAATGGATGTCAAGTATCTTAATCTTATTTGTGAGAGCACTCTGCATCCCTGGAATGGGATGCTTGGGAGAGAAATAGAATTACTCTGTTTTAGAAGTTAATGCAAGGTTGAATAAGGAATCAAATATGGTCTATTTTGTGCAGTAGTAGTATGAAGTAAAAAAGTAAATATTCCATATATTAAATAAATACATCACTTAGGGATGTGGCTTCATTTTCAAATATTACATTTAATAGAAAAAAATAGCAACCTGAATACACTAAAAAAAATCAATGCATCTAAATATTAGAAACTTCTAATTTCTATTATGTCTTCTTGAAAAGACTATGATGATTAAGACAATACAGTAATAAATAAGAAGTTGAAAGGGGTTTTTATGCTAAAATGAGACTAACTTATGCTTGGATATTTGGAGAACCTTCCTAAAAGAAAAGTACAATTGAGGTTCTGAAGTTAGAAGTTGATAAGTACTGAACCAAGGAATGAACTAAAAATGAATGAATGTATGAATGACCTCAAGATAACAAAATAATTATGGGAAAGTAAAACTTTGTTTTCTGTTCTTGAAATTCTTATGGCTAATAAGTGAAATGACGCACTTGAGTGTGGAACTGCAGAGTTTGAAAGGCTACACTTTGCAAGGTCTAGCATTTTTATTTAAAATAAAGAGCTCTTTGGAAAAAGGGGGGCAAGATAAAATTCTATGGAAACATGAAAACTTTATTTCTGGTATGTGAGAGGAATTACTATGAAGCTGTTAAACACTGACTTAACACTTATCCTTTAAATGCGTTTATTGAGGGAACACTGTATTTTCTTGGTTAGTAATACATCCTGTTTTCTTTCTTTGTTTAGGAAATGTGTTTCTAAAGCATGGTTCAGATCTAAGGCTCATTCCCAGAGATCGTGTTGGGAGCTCGTAACATCTCCTGAAAGCTGGGGAATTGGTGACATTGCTGTGCAGCAGAAGTCTATTTTGGAACTCANATCTCCTGAAAGCTGGGGAATTGGCAGCAGAAGTCTATTTATTTTGGAACTCCAAAATGCAACTGATGAATTGGACTTTTTTAAAGCAAGCAAAAATGACTTCCCAGGATTTGTTTTTTTTTCTTTTTAGAAACAGAGATAAAGGTTCATTTTCCTGTTAAAATACATTAACTCATGCACTGATTCTTCCCTGACTAGTAGAAGAACAGGCTGATTGCATGTTATGTTGCTGTAAGAAGCACAGACATCTCTACAGGTGTTACTGACACCACAAGGGTAAACACAGCCACCATCAGTAGATACTTAAAATACTGGATATTGTTGGGCCTACTTCATGAAAGGGGAAGCTGTTACGATGTTGCTGCAAAGGAATTATTCTTACTGTGTGCTAAAAGTTGGGTTTTTTCCTTTATTTTTTTTTTCCTAAAGTTATTTCCATGTTTAGGGGATCAGCTTTCACCTGGCTCAAGTATTGATCTCAAGTAGAGGGGAAATTTCAGGATTTTATTACTCAAATAAGTAAACAGCTGCCAAATGTTCCAAAGTAATTATAAAATTTAATTGTTACGAGTATTTGAGATAAAGGAGAAAACAGAGATTTCTATGGTTTAAGACTTCATTTTGGCATACTGTGAAGTTAAAATAAACTCAGTTTCAGAGAATTTGTGAGATCTAGTCTCCTCACATGAAGTGCCATCATCTGGGAAGCATTGGAGTGTAATTTGGGAATGTATAGACTGGTCAAATATGTCATTCCTTTTTCAGTAAGCTAATACTGGTTCTTTCCAGCAGTCTTGGTTTTGTTGCTGCCTGTTGCATAGAAAACAGCATAGAATTCAGTGAGATATTTTTGTTCAGATTAGAAATTGCCGTGTGTACACTATCAGTTGTGTATTTTAAGCACAGAAATTGCTGCTTTTCTTGAACTGGTTGTCTGTGCTGTGGTTTAATGTATTTGGCAAAATCTTATCATATTGCATTTTTTTATGTTCTACTGAGTTGAACAGAAAGAACAATGGGTATTGCAGTGCTTGGTTAAATGAGTATTCTTGCAAGCACAACTGTCCTGTGCAATCATCGTGCTTTAGAAAGATGTTCAGATAATGTGTCAGATAATGCAGAAGTACAGAATGCCCTTCTGAGTTGGGTGTAAGCTGAGGAAATAAGGAAAAACTCCTTAGAAATCAATATTTGCCTATAAACAGCTTCCAAATTTAAGATAAACTGTAAAATTCTGTATTTTTCTTTACATTAATAAACAATTAAATGAAAAAGTACAAACATTGTTCTGCTATTCTTTGAGTTTGACAATAATTAAAAATTGTTCCCGTTAATTATTCAGCATGCTTTGGGATTCATTTTAAGCCAAAAGATTGTTATTATGCAGAATTCTACAGAACACTGCCCTGAAGGGCAGAGTGCATAGTTTTTGCTAATCTAATGCCACAATATAATTAGTATGAACGAAATTAATTGCTTGTAATTCCTAGCTGCAAATCTCTTGACTGAATGCTTGAAAAAGCACCTGATATCGGAATATAACAAACAGGAATCTTTTTTATTCCTGTCTGAAGGTGCAGTGTTTTTTAAAGGGAATCATGGTTAACTGCATTTTGAAACTAGGATGCTCTGATGTTTATATAATTGAGGGTTATGTAAAAATGATTTCATGTGGTGGCTAACATTTCTCACACTGTTACTTAGGTTATAACACAGCATAAAGTATTTGTTTGACATACTGCATTGCAGGTAGTTTATGTAACATGCTAAGAATTCGTTCATTTGGAAAAATAACTGGTATTTTTAGTACTCTGTTCATTACACCTTTGTCTCAATATGGCCTCTGAAATCTGAATGTGGCTTTTCTGTTTGGTAAAGAGACAATTTCAGTGCTGAAACGTATTTACCAAACTTTGCAAGTTGACTCGACCTTTGCAAGTTCATTTTGTTAAGTCGTGTTTGACATGGTTTTATAGGAAACTTTAAGTTTCTAGGGCTTGGAAGTTGTTAGAAGATTGTGGAAATGCTGTGCTCCCAGATTTGTACTGGTCTGTCTATCCATACTTCATGGTGTACTTCGGAAATTAACTCTACCTGGCAGTTGTTTGTTTTCAGCTCTGGTTATAACTTGAATGGTGTTAAAAAAAAAGAATTGTATTCTTTGTGATTCACTTTGTCACACCTTCACTGAAGTCAATTTGAAGAGTCTTTTTTCTGTATTCCGCATTTATAAAAGGATGGCTGATTTATGTTACAAAGATAGTCTTGTGAAAAAAAAAATTTGGCAGAAGCATATTATGAAAAGTCCCACTAAAACTTCCAAATATCTCTAACTGTTCTTTTGGTTTATACAAGATCATAGAAGTTTTATTCTGATAAAATTTGAAGATATCGTGGACATTTTTCAAGGAGGAAAGCACAATGATCTGATGAAGTACAGTAGAACGGGAGAAGGTAGAAAATGGCCCTGATAATAAGTTCTGTAAGCAGTATGGTTTTTTTCCTGTGCTCTTGTCACAAAATCCAACTTTATTCTGTGTTTGAGATGGAAAGGCCATTTTCCTTTCTTGTTGTTCTAAGTAAGAATCATAAAAATTGTTGACAGTAGCTTTCAAAAGTTGAGAATTCTTATTCTTTGTGCTTAGCTTGATCACAAAAGCCCAGCTCCCACAGCTGCTCCAGTGATACGAGGAGCAGTCGGAGCGAGAGAAGGAGCTGTGCCAGTATGACTGCACAGTGAGTGGATTCTGAAGGTGCTGGGGCGCAGCAGTCCTTTGTATGGCAGCATGCAGGTGGCCTTCAAACAGAGCACTTGAATGGGGCACTGGGAAAAATTCAATCCTGCAGTCATCCTAGCAGTGCTGTGGTTACTGTTCAGTGATTCTAGCAGGAGTGCTAAGCTCCAGCTGGGTCAACTTCAGTCCCTGTGCAATGCACAGTGTTCAGAGTTAAATACAGTATACCCAACAGTACATCTCAGTAGTGACTTTCAGCTTCTGAGGGAAGGTAAATAAATACTGGGGAGTGTTCACAAAAGCAAGTGTGATCTTTTTGAGGCTAATCTCTGCAGGCTGCTTCTGAAGTTAACAACTTGAAGTCCTCCAGAGAGATTCAATGTAGCTAAACAAATCTTCAGCTCAGAATGGCTCTCTGAGAAGCCTTTATCCCTTCACTGGCTAGAAAAAGCAATTAAGGCATTAACCTGCAGGGGCTAATGTTAACCCTTTTGAATGCCTTCCCCAACAGATACTTTTCCTTCTTTCAATATTACATACCTGTCCACTCAGTCTTGTTAATCTGGATTAACACACGATGTTAAAGTTTACAGGGACTTGGTCAAAATCACAAGAACATTTTGCATGAAATCAAAACTACTTTGTAATATAATTACTTAAATACAGTCTTTTTTTCCTTTTACAGTAGGTTCAGGACACTTGGTGGTAGTGTGAGGAAGGCTTGTTTTTTACAGAAAGGTTTGCCAGGTTAAAAATAGTTCTGTTTGCAAATAAGAAAATGTCTGTACTGAAGAAGAAAACAAATGATTCTATTACTGCATCTTTTCAGAGTATGGATTTGGTCTCCTTTATCTCTCTGAATTGGTTAAATGTTCCTGGCTGATTTTGAAGGGTTTTGAATGTATACAAATAGCCACTAATAAAAGGACCAAGTGCAGGTGCTCCTGTTTACTACTATGAAGAAAATCCTGAGGCTATGAGTGGGAACTCTCAGTGTCTCTCACTGCTGAGAAATACCAGATGTGGTGACAACTAGACCAACCCTAGAGGCTTTTGATCATTTTAATGGAGAGAATTGCTCTTTGATTTTGAACAATAGATAAATTTTTTTTACAGACCTTAAAAGTAGTCTTCATCTAGTGGGAGTGAGATCACTGTCCACAATCTCTTTCACTGCTCGTGATACTTGACAAGAAGTAAGTCTGGGACAGTCTGGCCATTAAATAACTGGACTTCTCCCTCTGGAATTCTGTCTCAAAGGTCATGTGAACTGAGAAGTTCAGCATCTTAATCTTCAGAAGACGTGGCTGTGATGAAAATGCGTTGCTGTCTGATGAATAGTTTAAAATGAAAAGGGGGTGGGGAATATTCTTCGTCTTACCTATTGAGTCATGAGGTCATTTTGCAATTCGAGGGTCACACTGTGTGACTTCTCATAGGAGAAGCAACAAGATTTTAGTAGATGTTTGCTATTAAACATCTTCAAAATTCAACTAAGGAGCTGAGGGCTATTTGTAAGACAGTAAATGTGAAACAAATAGACATATGAAGCATATCCACATCTAGGGAACGCTTGCTGTGGATGATCAGAAGTAGCTTGGTTTTAATACTGATGCGTGCTTCTAATGCTTTAAAAGCATCAGGCATTATTTTGAACTGCTTTTCACGTCTGGTTTTGCAAAGTAGTTTATAATACTTTTGATTGCTTGCTAGCTTTGCCAAAGTGCTGTTAATTTTTACTATGGGCCAAACTTCATGCTATGATTTTTGTAGAGTTTAGAGATAGAAATGCTGCTTATGCCCCCAGCTGGGTTTATGCAGACCTTGAATATACATCCATGTGAAAGTGACTGACATAAGCAGCACTCATAACTCCCCTGAAGAAGGGACCTTAAAGATCATCTAGCTTCAATCCCCCTGGCCATGGGCAGGGATGCTTTCCATCAGGCCAGGCTGCTCTCAGCCATTCTATAAATTAAATTTTTTATGTGTAAATTGAAAACAAAAAGGCGATGCTGGATGTAGCTAATTGGCTGATGTTTATTGCAGGAGCTTTTTAAACCGTGGGAGGGGGAAGGAGTAAATAACATTGCTGTAATAAAGTGCTGTCAGGCGATTCATGTTGCTTGAAAAATTAACATCTTTAAATTCATTTTTGCATTGACATTTCCAGTTAGTAGAGACCCATTAATTTGTGACAGGGTTCTGTTCTATTGCTATGGGCTCTTGAATAGTATACAAATAATAGAGGCTAACAGTAAGAGCAGCCAGGCATCCTTACCAGCAGCACGAAGGGTGAAGGTTTGTACAAGCACTCAATGTCAGTAAAGCACCACCCATGCAGAGCTGCTTATTAGTACATGAACAAGGGCACAGTACATCTTGCCAGCTGTCCCGTAGTTGATGTGATCCATTATAGGTGACAATGATAATCAAATGGTCTTACTATTTATGTCAGGTTCATTTAATTCCCACTTCTTGGCTAAATGCTGTTCCAGATGAATATGTGTGTGTAGCACAGAATGTCCACAGTGACCTCAGGTACTCATCATTCTTATTTCATGACACTGTTTTGGACAGCTCCAGCTCTGTCCGAGAGAGGTCTGTTCCACAGCGTGATTGCGGGACAGTCAGTTCTATGGGGCCTCACATCTGAGAGTCTGTCGTTTAAAACCTGTTCTGAAGTTTATGCATTTCATTTTTATTTGTCATCCTGTGGCCATGAAAATTTAAGGTGGAGAGCTTCCACTGATTTTCCGCCCTTAGGGTCAGGGATTGCTGAAGTTTAAAGTGCCATATCTAAATGTCTGTAAATAACAGGAAAGCAATTTTAGCCATGTGATTTTGTAAATTAGGCTTAGATTTCTTCTGCCCTACTGACATGCCAGAGGAACTTAATAATGTCAGAAAATTTTGCAGCCATGAAAAGTATTAAGGGGGAGTAAAAAAAAAAATAAAGAGGATCTAAAAATGAGAGCACATGGGTACTACAGGGCCTGATGGAACTTGACATTCCATTTCAGTTTTGCAGTTCTCAAAATTTTCGTTGGTGACCACTGCCCTGTCATCATTCCATTACCCTGATTCCAGACACTTCCAGTTATGAACTGAAGAGGTGACTTGTCTCTAAACATCTCTAAAGAAACATCCTGCTTTCAATTCTGATCATTCAGGGCAGTCATCTATCTGATATCAATTATACTTCACTTGCAGGCATCATGTCTTGTCATTGCAGTAGTGTAGACTAATTTATGTCTAAATGATTAAAGTAATGCAGTTTACACTGGGAAAGTCCTTGCACCTAAGGAAGCATAGCAAATACATAAATTGTCCTCTATTCTAAGTTAAACTTATCAGGTATTTTTAGTTCTCTAAAATGAAATTGAAAGAAAACATGTAACTTTACCACTTCATCCTGAAACTGGCAGCTATCCAAGTCAAAATGTGCATTCTTCTTCATATTGTGCCTTAACTGTGAATTTTACTTTTAGTTTGAACAGTGAGATCACCTGGAAAATGAAGCCTATTAAATTGCTTCTGTGATATGCTTGCATTGATTGATAACCTCAAATTAGAATGCCAAGGAAAGGCTGTAACAGCCTCTAGTGTTCATCACAAAATTAAGACATTCGTAAAGATGTTTTAACCTAGGGTTTGGCTGGTTAGGCAAAATTATTTTAATCAAATCCTTGACAGTTTTTTTCTGAACATTTGACAGTTGATAATGCTTAATGCAAAGCAAATTCCTGCTTATTAGTGCTCAAATATTCATTTAGGTAATGCCTCTGGTATGAGTGGCATGTCACTGCACCCCAAATCTTGTGTACTGTAATTCAGTTCCTGTTCCAGTGTAAAAGCTAAAGGAAGACAAATAATTATTTCCATTTTTAAGTGACGGTGGACTGAAAAATCAATTCCTTCCAAAAAAGAAAAAGAAAGAACCCTGAACTGTGAGGTGGCAAATAAACAGTTATGATATCAATAAAATGTATGATCATCTACTTGAGCTCATGCAAAATTTTTAGTACTAAAAAATGTAATAGTCTTATGGATGGGGAAGATCTGCAACCAAAATGCACTGACTGTGTTTCATTTTGGTTTGCCAGAAGAATCCTCAGCACCATTCCATTTGATTTAATGCAGAAGACTATGTACAAAGAAGTTTAATTTCTTTAATACAGTAATTCTTCAACTATTTTTTTTGTTGACTTGTATGAATTATATACATTCTATGTATGTAGAATTTCCAAAGGGATCTAAAACTGTTCTGGAAATTTGTTAGGGGTCCAAAGTTGAAGAAGGCAGAATAAAATTGATCTGGTATAACTACTGCTCCTGCAGTATTTAAAGAATAAGGCAAGAATAAATCTAACTGTACTAGAAAGTGTTTCTGCAAACGTGGTTCTTTAAAGTGTACTGCCAGTCTCTGGAAGTTTTGTAGACCAGTGTTCTACTACACTTACATTTAGAAAGTTTTAAACAAACTCCGTTTTAATTTGTGAAAATTAAGCCTGCTTCTTCTTCCTCCTTTCCCAGCTTATATCTAGGACAACCATGGGACCAATGCCTGCAGGTGCCTGTTTCTACATTCCATAGGAGAAGCCTGGTCGATAAGTTTATGCTAAGTGAACTCCTAGCTCAGGTAAGATGGATTCCAGTCAGGGAGGCTTTTACAGAAAACAAGCATGAACCAGCACACATGGGGAAGATGATGCTTCCTGTTCCCTGCAGATCATTGCTTTTATGAGCTTCTTTAGCTACCCACAGTACTGCCAGTCATAAACATAGGCAGCTTAAGAATCTGTTTGAAACCAAGCTAAAAAAACCTCTGTAGATTGTGCTTTAATTAAACTCCTATCAGAGGTACTCAGGCAATAAATGAATTTAAGATCTTATAAATAACTCTGTCAATTCAATTAATTTCTTGTGTCATACATTTAAAGATGTTAATTTTTCTTCTCCAAGGTGATTTTTTCACTTAGGTTCTGCTGCCATTTTCACACTTCATCACAGAATTTGTTGAGTTGGTAGGGATCCACAAGCATCATCAAGTCCAATTCTTGGCCCTGCACAGGGCAACCCCAAGAGTCACACCATGTGCTTGAAATCATTGTCCAAACACTTCTTGAACTCTGTCAGGCTCGGTGCTGTGACCAGTTCCTTGGAGAGCCTGAGTGCTCAACATTGGGTTTTTTTTTCCCTTAGATTTCTCTTCCCATCTACTTTTTAATAATTTTCTTATTCCTTTGTTTTAATCCAATTCAGATTGTCTGTCATTACCTTGTTCCATCACAGCTCTTTGAATTCCATTTTTCCCTTCTTTTCCTGAGACCTTTCCACAGTTCTGATTTCTGTTACTTAATATAGCAAAATTAAAGAATGCCTAGCTTGTTATGAATTGCTGAGCAACCCTCCTTCCTATTTTGCTTTCTTAATCCCCAGTCTAGTTGATACTCTGACTATATTTTTGCTCTTGCTGGCCCCAGGACTAATTTGGTGTGTTAGGATGTGCTAGAGTATTAATATATGTAGCTGAAAAAGTCTCCTCTACACCAAATATAGTTTCACCAAAAAAGAAAAAAAAAAATCTGGCATGCAGAACATAGGCTCCAGTATTCTGGAAACATATTATATCAGTCTGGACACCTCAAACATGAAATTAGTTTTGTCTGCTTCTTCATATTCTCCACATTGCTTCAGAAGAGCTAAGTCTGTGTTACTCAAAAGATTGAGAGCTGGAAGGCTGGTGTGTGAGCTAGGAAACCCAGTGCTATTGTGCCTCATTTTACTCTGTAGTTTTCTCTTTGTTTTTAACTTTTTGGTCTGTTTATTTTCTCTTTTTCCCCTTTTCAGCTTTTTTTTTTTTTCTTTTTCATTCTGGAATAATTCTTAAAGCATACTTTAATCCCATTATCCTACAAATCCACCATACATTATTTCCTTGCTAACTACAGCAGCTGATAATGAGTACAGCCAGCTCATGCAGAGCAGTGAGAAAGACAGTAAACAAAGCATAAGGAACTGTTTCAGGCATTTTAAAACAATCCTAACTGCAGCAAGAGACTATGAAAATTGTGGTTTACTCAATTAAGGAACATAGGATTTTTGTATTAGTGGAGGTGTGAAAAAGCTCTTCTCAAGCATTGAGGGGTTTCTCCTGGGGAGATGCACAGAACTGTCTTCTTCTGAGGAGGGAGGGAACCTCTCATGAATGTTTTTGATTATAAGTGGGAGATGGGCTGGGTGAAATGACCCGATCTAGGAAAAAAAAGGAGGTGAAATTACAGCAAGGCCCTCAGCATCCAAATGTCTCCATATCCTGAAATAGGATACTGATATCTCTAAACATGTGTGTGAATTCCTGACATTTTTGGTGGTGTGCCCTCACGCCAATGCACTGCCTTTTCTCCTGCTAAATAGCATCTCCATCTACTCATTGCTGAGCAAAGGTCAGCTTAGCTTGAATAAGGGGAGCAGAATCTGGGAGTTTGGCACCATCCCACCCCAACCACAGTGGAAATCTGCCTTCCCTTCAGAAATGTGGAATCTAATGAAGGATTTGTGTTGTTGGAGGGTACAGCTCATGCATTTCATCCAGTGTGTGCCTTGCAGGGGTGCACAAATCAGTGGATTCTTACTGTGTTTGATCTTGCCACTTTGCAGCACACTTATGCCATTGTTAAAGAAAGCACTTTGCAAAGCTCTGTGGTTTGTTGAATAGCGGCGTTCCTGTTATTAGTGGATTGTGGAAAGCAACCTGTATTAACTTTCAGCTTTGTGGCTTACTAGCTCAAACTGAGAGAGACTGATCTGTTGCAGAAAATTCTACAGCAATTCAGCTATTGCCACTAAGAAATGCTAACTTAACATTTTAATCCAATTTACAGGCAAGAGAATTGATACACAAGCCTTCTTTTTAGTTATGGCTGCTTTCCATCTGCTGCACTTGGAATACCTGCCCTTGTCTCATGCATAAACCAATGTGGGATATGAGGGAGGAGGAAGACATTAGACCTGGTCCTATTCCAACTCGGTTCCTTTCATTTCTAGTATTCCCAGTATAGGTCCCTTCTGCACATCACAGAGGCAGGATTGTAAACTGCAAAACCTCCTCCCCACCCCTAAGAGAACATGTCTTTCCCCAGAAAATGGGGTAAATATAACATAAGGGCTCTCTGACTCCAGAGGTATGATAACACTGGAAGAGCTTTGCTTTTCTTTCTTGACCTGTTTCCTTCAAGGGCTGTACTGAGCTACAGACAGACACTTTTGTTTTAGAGATGAAAGCTACATTATCTTGGAAAAATGTCTATTGCCAGTAGTGGAAGCCCCAGGAATTTTTTGTCTCAGGAGATATAGTTCCAGCAAGTAGGTAATAATATCAAGCAGGAGAGCCAGCAATGCTGGAGCCATCGATGTAGGTTATATACAGGTGAGAAACCAAGCAGAACAGTGTATGTATGAACCCAATATAAATTGCTTTTCTGGTGCAGGATGTACATCAGTCAACACGACAACAGGAATTTTCAGTTTCTAATTCCTCAGTGAGCACTTCCTGTTGGCTCATACATTTTTAGGGTAAGATTTGTGAGCAGTCTTGGTTTTGATCACAGGGCTTTTTTCATCAGGAAAAACACAAAGCTGATGGAATGGGAAAACTTTTTTCTTAAAATCTCAGGTGTGTGTGGGAAGGGATAAAATCAGAGAATGAAAAGCCTCAAAAGGATTTTGAGCCTCAAAGCCTCAAGTAACAAAAACTGGTATGTCTGCACTCGTGTGTATGGAAGGCACAATGTCATTGCAAGATGGAAAGTAGTTGAGGAAGAACTTACTTTATTCCTCTGAAAATAATAGGATTTATTTATTCAGATCTATTACTCCAGAAGGGGATAAAAGTGCATTTGCTATGTTCTTCGGAGAAAGCAAGGCAGAAGAATTTAATTAATCAAACTTTATTGCTTTTTTAAGGCTGCTTTCTGAGTTTTTTGTGTAGCAGAGGGCAGGTGAAAGTTTAAATGAATGCTTCATGATGTGGCTTTCTGTGAAGGAAAATGCCTTAAATGGCTACAAACTCTACACATCTGCTTCATCTCTTAAAAAACATAAATTTTACCTTTTGGCACTATGTAAAATAACACTTCTAAGCAAGACTGCCATAGCAAGAAGACAAAAAGTGTCTATTTAAGGACCAGGAAAAACTTTCTGATACAGTATTATTAGTTAGAGCTGCCTGGGAAATTTGATTTCTATCTAAAAATCCAGAATTAATTCCTGTTTACAAAAATTAATACATGAAGTTGATAAAAGTGCAGGGTTTGCTACAGACTCTTGCTAGCAGCAACATTAAACATTGAATTTTCTTAAAACTGTGGAGGGAACTCTGACAGCACCCATGGCAACAAGGTGACATCACGGCATCAAGGTGACATCATGGCATCAAGGTGACATCAAGGTTTGACCAAGACCTCATCTTGTGTGTCTGCTTTGTGAGATTTGGGGGAACGTGAAACACACCCTTTCTGACTAAATTACATATAAATATATATATTTTTAATTTTGAAAACTCAGGAGCACTAAGTAAACAAATGAAAAAGAAAACAGGCTTTGTCCATTATTGTCTTGCTCATGTGCTGTACCTAGTGGCGCAGGTTTTTCTTTACAGACAGCTCAATGGTATTCTGTATTGGAGACTTCTCTGCTCCATCCCTCTGGTCTCAGGGAAGCTTTTTACCTCTTCCTGGGGCAGGCATCTTCCTCTTCCTCACTGCAGTTTCCCAACTCTTGCTTCTCCTGCCCTGGAGCCCCTCCTCTGACCCAAGTATTAGATCTCCTGGGAAGGTGCAAGCTTCCCCCCTGAAGTTACAGTTTTCCTGATAGTGTTTAAAGGAACAAAACATACATCTGGAAAGACATGCTGTGAAGGATATCATCAACTATACCACTGAAAGAAGTGACAACACAGCACTTTTGCAGTTTAGAGTCAGATCATGTATGGTGTGGAAAATTTAAAGATGACTGTCTGTGAAAGTGGGCATGCTGATGCTGGAGGTCTCTGTCCAATGCAGTTCAGAACGTAACAGCAAGAAGGGAAGCTGATTCTTTCCCACCTTTCCTGAATAAGTGTTCAAATCAACACAATTGTTGGAGATCTGGAAGGTACCTATTGACACCTGTACTCAGACCTGACTCTGACATGCACTTGCTGTAAATGTTTGCCTTGTTAATTTCATATTTTCCTGTAACTGGGACAGAGTGAGTATGTTTCTGTCTGAATTCCCATTCATTTTAAAGATGACTCAATAATCTGAATCCCTTGCCTATGCAGTAAATGAAATAGACATATGTTAGAGAGATGATTTCTATATTCAAGACTATCTCCTGCAAGCAGAAATGGGTTACATAAGCAGTCCTAGTTCTGGAATTCCCTACTTTGACTTTGCTACGTTAATCTCAACTATATATGTACCTATACATATATATACTTTGACTAACTTCCTGTGGATGAAATGTCCTGTATGAATGCAGCTTCAATCTTCCAGACAGAAAATATTTCTTTGAAAACAAACTCTTGGAGATGAAATCTTAAAATCTTCTTCCAGTCCTTAAAGTTTCGTAAGTTTGCTTGAGGCTCAGTTTTTGCCAGCACAGTTTTGTCTGTCCTGTGTTTCTGTGCAGTCTGATGCACGTCTGCTCTTGTCCATCATTAAAGGAGTTGTTCTGTGCCAGTGACATGCATGTAAAGATGTACCTTGTCTGTTCTTGGGGAGCTGGTGTTTCTGGACTGTTGCTTTTAAAGTCCAGTTCCTATCCAATTAACTTGCATGCTTTCCTCAGACAACCAATCCCTTCACAAAATGGAATTTAATTTCTGATTTAGGGTTGCATGCATCATACAATTTACTGGGTCCCTGAAGCACTGCCAGTCCTGACCACAGTGCAGGACCCCCTTTCAGCCCCGGGGGCCATCAGTCCCTGCCCTGTGATGCTGCAGCAGGGCTGGTGTCCAGCTCCCCAAAGCCTTGCCCAGCCATGGCCATCACTGCTCTCTGGCAAAACCTGCACAGGATTGAGTCTGCTCCATAGACTGACACTGCTGTAAAATATTATTGATAAAAAATTCATACTTAAATTAATTTACACTGGTACAGAGTTCTATTCACTTGACATAATCCTTAGGTCTGGCTGCCGATTTGTAATTTAACCTATTAGCAGTAAGGGATTTAAATTAATACACCTTTCTAATTTCTACTATAGCACTACAGTAATTCCAAATGTTACACAGTGTTTGTTTCTTTTTAAATATTAGTTCAATTAATTTCATGATGGATTTTCAGTCTGTGCTGAAAGTACCACAATTAATTATGAATCCACATTCAAGTAAATTTTTTATGCTGGGCCTAGTTTTTTTAATTAGTGTTTAAATCATTTACAGATCTTTCCTTTGAAATGAGAAGCATTTGACATATGTTCTTTTTAGCTATTTTTAGTTTTTCAGAGTCTCTAATGTTTTTTAAATGTGTCCAAAAGAGTAAGAGTGGGCAAAGAAAACTTCCATTTAATTTTAGGGTCTGTTAAGTCCTGATAACATTCCACAAGGCAGTGACTGGCTTGGTAGATGAGGAAAGACCAGTTGATATTGTCTAACTTGATTTCAGCAAGGCTTTCTACATTGTTGTGTGTGAGATCCTAATAGAGGAGCTGGTGATGTATGGGCTGGATGAGCCCATGGGTTGAAAACTGGCTGAATAACCAGGTCCAGAGGGTGGAGACCAGGGACTCTTTCTGTGCCCCAGGGATCAGTACTGGGCCCAGTCCTGTTTATCATCTTCATTAATGATCTGCATGACAGGATGACCTTCAGCTGTGTTGCAGACAACACAAAACTGGGAGGAGTGGCTGATACACCAGAGGGTTGTGCTGCCATCCAGAAAGTCCTCAGCAGGCAGGAGACATGGATTGATAGGAACCTCATGAAGTTCAGCAATGAGAAGTGCAAAGGTTTTTCAGAAATAAAAAGTACAAACAGTTTCACCCACACTCCAGAACACCAGCGGACCAGTCCCAAACCAGCTACTCTGCTTTTATACGTGGCTGACACAAGGGCTGTAATGCCCAGAACACAGACCTCATTGTGCACAACACTATTTATTTCCTGTAGTGGTCTAATTGTATTATTAGGAGGAAGATAAATCATTCTCATGTTTTGGTTTTCCTGTTCCTCATGTTACAGCCTGCAGCAAGGAAATCCTTACTAGTTCTCGCCTGTGTAGTAGTCACACAAGCAGGAGCCAAGCCTCCTGCTTTCTGCAGTCTCTTTTGATGCACTGCTTCTAAGATGGAGGATGTATCTTGAGCATCATAGTTAGATATGATTCATCACACAATTGGGTTTTATACTGCACACAGACCACTTGGCAATAAACTAGAAAAATAACATCATACTGGTTTAATTTTCTTGGGAAAGAAAGTCTATTTAATCACAACACAATTCAGCCACATGTCTACATTTCTCTTTGTACTGTAATATTTGTAGGAGCAGCACTCTGACTACCCGATGAATATCTATACTCAAGAAAGAAAAAGGAATGCAAATCTCGTTAGAGGGAAATGTTGGTCAGAGGTCAAAACATATTCAGGGAAATTTTCTCTGCTTTCTTGTAGTAGCTCTAAAGCTTCAAGCCAACAACTTCAATTCCCAGCCATATGCTCCCCAAGCAATTTCTTGCCCACTGCTACAGTCTAAGGTCTTGGGAAATGTCATGGTTTTATTTCTATGTCACTCATATAAATTTTCATTCTTTTGGGCTACATAGTGTGTCTCCACACACTGCTTTTATCCATTGCTGTGCCTAAACTGGACAATCTTCAGTCCAATGCACTGTATTAAAATATTTACCTAGAATTTTACTATCTCATTAGGTTTTAGTCCCTCAAATTACTCATGTCAGTGGTGTCCATTTTCTTTTCTCTTTTTGTTTATTATGAATTTTATCCCTAAAATTAATAAATTATTTGTGAACAGGAATATGATCACACCTTCCCATTTATGGTTACTATTTCTTCCCTCCTTGCAAGTGATCTCAAAAAGGAAAAAATCAAATTTATGATTTTCCTTGCAATATACCAAACACCAGTGCTGATCCTATGGTGCTATGATATCTAGTGCTCTATGTTTGGAGTTTGTCAATCTGCATAATGACATATATGAAAGCTGTTCAGGTAAAGGACCCATTTATGCTGGAGTCAAAAATTCAATCTGGTCTTTGCTAGTCCTTGCTGCTGTTTGGACAGTGCCGTTCTCGGCTGCCTCAGAAAAGAAAGAAAAACCACAGGTTTTTGGCAGAAGTTTGAGTTTATCACAACTGTTCTGTGACACTTTTTGTTCCTGCTTTCCTTGCTCCTGCTACCTGTTCTCTTCTTGTTCGCAAGAATTGTTTTCAACTATTCTTCTCCCTTCTCTTTCTAGTCTCAACTGTCCTTGTTTTTGACACAGGCTTCAACCAGACTCTCTCCATCCCGTTTTTGAGGTGACAGGAATCTCAGGGGGTTGGGACCATGTTCAGAACCATATCCTGCTTCTTGCTTCTTATTTATTTTTCCTCCTCTCTGGCATGGGTTCAGCCTCTTTGGGGATGTCCCCACCTTTGTGTGGGTTGCCAAAGAGCTGCAGATCCTCAGACATCCACTCCAAGTGGCTAAAACCTGTCCTCTTTTACCAGCTCACATTTTTAATAAAACACTTGGAAAGTGCAAACCAGTTATTTGAAGACACTTCTGAGAAGTGCTTGTGTATAGGATTTAAAGGCTATGCGAAATATCATGGTCTTCTTGGATTCTGCTTTTTTGAGGGATTCTACTTATATTTGGGGTGATTTATTTTTTTCTATATATTGAGAGAGAAGTGATAGGTGAGCGAATGAAAGAGAACCATTTTACACTATTATTGAAAGAATATGATCAAAGGAATATAAATTCTGTGTTATTGAAAAAGCTGTAGGGAGGATTGGCACACAGGCAGTTTATATTCACATATAATATTAGAAAATCACTAAAATTATAAAAATGTCACTGCTAGGCTTTACCACAGAAATTAAAAACAAGATAGATCAGCTGAATCTCCCAGAAGGAGGCCAAAAGAATAAGAAAAAATTCCTTGAAGAGAACAATTCATATTGTAGTTATTGAAGAAGAGATGAAGAGGGGAGTTAGTTACTTGGTTGGCTGATCCTGTACAATCATTCACAGCTGTTCAGAGCTCCTCTGTCACCAGCTTTTCTTCCTCCTCCTTTCTCTGTTGGTCCTGATCCTACATCCCATGCCATCCCTAACCCACCCTGTCCATTCAGCTGCCCTTGCTGTGCCAGGTAGATGGAGCAACTGTGAGAGCTGCAGCTGGAAGAGTCTGAGGTTGAGGATGTTTTCCTGTGTCTTCAGTGAATGTGGGGTCTCTCTGGATCATATCCTGCAAATTGAACCATAAAATAAAACCCAGAGGGTGTTGCTAGCTGTGTAGTCTCTGTGATGTAAGTGTGCTGAGGACAGGAAAAGCAATGTTCTAGAGACATCTGGGGAAATTGCTGCATCCTCAGCAAAGGCCTCCTTGGAGCACCTTTGCAGTGATGTATGTTAATATGAGTATTTAAAAAATACCTGGAAGTTGAAACATATCTGGGCCCATTAAAAAAAAAAAAAAAAAAAAAAAAAAA
>VZSE01001569.1:22378-96049 GCA_013398275.1 Promerops cafer | reverse complement strand
TTGCTTAACTATGAATCAGAGGAAATCTGGAGATCAAAAATGGAAAAATACTTGCTTAAGGAAGAAAAAGTATGTTAAATGCGAAAGAAAAAATTAATGGGTATTTTAAAACATTGTAGGGAAAGTGTTTTGAGATCAATAGGTAATAACTGGGTACATAACCACTATCTTATATTCAGCCATAAAACACACCTTTTGGAACAAGCTGTCAGAGCTGCTGTCATGTTACCAATAGTTGTTCTCTCATTACTTACTCCTGAGAGGATAAAACAGTCAGAGTTTAATTCCATGTAATATTAATTGTCATAAACCTTAAATAAAAAGTCAGTCTGTTTATGACACCACTTACTATTCAGAATGAAAACTGAGGTTCAAGCAGTTACAAATGAGAACTGCAAAATGCTTTAGATATTGGAGGAAAAGAGGGAATGATTATCAACACAGGCTGCTTTAAAACAATCAGCCATAAGTGAAACAAAAGTAATATATAAGTAAATGGAAAAAAATCCAAGTACTAAAAGCAGTACTCAACATTGAAGGTCATTGAAGGGTCAGAACTAGGATCACATTTCCTTGTTCTGGGGAGTTGTCTTGCATAGACTCGACAAATACCAGTTTCATTCTTCTGCAAGTGATGGATTGGTTTACAGGACTTTGTGTTTTCACCTAACCTGATATTAGATATCCCAAGAGAGAGGACTTAAATTATCTATTTCAGGAGATTTCCATAGACATATAAACTTTATATAAAGAAATATCATTTTGACTTCTTTTCTACACTCACTTCTAGTGATTCAGAATTACTTGGCTTCTGCATTAATTTACGTAATTTGGGACTCCCTATTTTATACTTTTGGTTCAGCAGAAACACCATGAATATGATAAACACAGAAGAAGTCTGATTCCAGCTGATTGCACCAGTGATATGTCTGAAGTGTGATAAGAGTACCATACAATCCCAGGGAGCACGGAGCACAGCGCATGAGAAGAGACCTGTGGCTTGCAATGAGCAGTGGATCCTGCTCAGCCAGGCTCAGACGTGGCTTTGTTCAAAGCTTGTCTTAGATCGAGCAGGTGAGAAGCATTTTCATATTGAGTCTAAGATGAAGGAACAATGTGTCCCTGATTTTGTGCCAAATTCATTTCTGTCTCTTCCGGCCACTCTGGGGCTTGGAGGTACTAAGGTGAATAAGTGCTTACAGAAATCTTGTATTTGTTAGAATATCAGGAATTGGATTGAAAGACTCCTGTATTGTAGACCAAAAGGCCCATAATAACTGTGATCTTGGTTACTGTCATGACACCACGATATCTCTAAATGAGACAGGAAGAACAATAATTAAGTTCTGTAAGACTTATTGTCTTCACTACTTTTTCTTCGATTTTTTTTTTCTTGTGACACTGATCTCTAAGGTTCAGATCTCAGACATGGACAGCTAGATCTCTCTTAACTAGAGAATGATTTTTTTGTATAATGCAAGAATTACTACCAAACTAATTTCTTTTTTTATCATTTTGCCTCATTCTCCAAAGCATTTCCACACCCACATTCTACCACCTACTTTTTGTTCTGTGTGAACACATGAAGAATGGAATTTTAAAACTAATTTTCTTCATTTATATTATGCAATAAAACAGCAGTTACTAGGGGAAAAAATGAAATCTTCATAGCTATTGGTTCAAAAATGCATAGAAGTTAGTAAAGCTTTTTTCTCCATACATTCATCTTAATATATCAAATGCAGTTAACTTGCAAGACTTTTTCCTTGTAGCTAATAGAATATTTCTGTCAATACTTCAGCCTGCTTCACCTTATAATTTGTTTTATGATTTTATTGATGAGCAGAGGACTGTGGGATTTTCTGAGGGATCTGCAAGCTGATAACCTTTCCCCTGTTCAAAGATCCTGACTCCAACAGCAGGAGTGGTATGGATAGCTAGTGCCTGGCTGCCAAAGGCAGCAGGTGGTTGGACTCATTCATCTCTCCTGACCCAAATCACAAGCCACTACACTGCACATTACACCCAGCCCTAAGTGTACCATGTGCTGAGTTCACTTAGATACCAAGGAAAAATTACTACTATGAGAGCCTGGAATTTACCTTTACAAAGCCTGGAATGAGGCTTCACAGCTGAGTGTCTGTGACAGTGAGTCCTACCAGTGAAGGATGGTGTACCTCACCCTCCTCTTACCAGTTACCCAGATTTGCCTCAGCTTCCTGAGAAGTATTTGTGCTCATAGTAGCCTGTGGATTGTGTCAGCTGACTGACTATAGGGCACTTTAAAAGTTTTTCCACTTTCTGAGTTGTATTGACTATAGAAATTCTGTATCTTGGAGTTTGAGAGAACTTTTGCAGCTGGAAGCTAGATGAAATACCTGATGACACCCCAAATGATGCCAGATACCGATGCTTAAGCAGCTAAATTCTGCCCTAAATCTCCACTGATGATAGCATGGGCTCACACATAGACACTATCTCTACCCTTAGTTACCCCAATGCATCAAAAAAAGGTACTAAGGAAGATGGTACATGAAAAGCCAGTGTATCTGCAGTCAGAGCTCAGGGCTCTATGAACATAGATCTTATTTTTAAAAAAATTCTGTCAATATCCAATACATTCAAACTGAAACGACCAGCAATTACAGATATTTTGAGAAAATGAAGACAGACATCACTGATTTCTATACTGTATTTGTGTCAAAATACTGTCCAGGTAGATGCCATTTGCAATATTATGTAGCTGTGGGAGGCATCAGCATAATGAAATGCTATTATCTCTTTGATTTATAATAAAAAAGTCAAATTAATATTTATTTTCTAAAAGCACATTTCACAAGTTCATGGTTGAAATACTCAATAAATTTCACCATTTTATTTTCTATATACATGTATAGGAAAATAACAGAAAGGTGTACATTAAATCATTAAATCTACAGCTGCCTTTTAATGATATTTTTTCTCACCTTGGATAACCTTACTAACTGAATAAATTATTTCCTGTATGTTTCAGGTAATTGGAATAAAAATATTCATATGAATGACTTATTTACAGTGTCTCATCCCTGAGGGCAAGATTCCTCTTCCCTGACTTTAGACATCTACAACATATAACATATGATTTATTTTCCCTAGTTCACCTTTGTCAGTGGAGAAAAGGTCAACACTTACGGTGGTGCATTTTCATTTTCCTTAATTATAGAAGGGTTTTTTAGTGACTAATTCAGACAGGGTCTTCTACATGATAAACATCTAAGATCTTTGTTGCCAGCAAAGCATGTTCTCACCAGGACTAGGAGGCGATGCGTTTAAGGAAATCTCATCAAGTTGGAAGAAAATGTGGTCTGTCAGCAATTCAGTCAACCTACACACGATTTCCTGTTGTTGTTTCAGGACCAAGGTGCTTTTCTGTCAATCCAAAAGGTCATTTCTTCTATCAGCTGTGATATATAGCAGGTGCTCTTGAGTTACCATCAGTCTGTAGATGAAACTCGCACACTGGGTAGTTCTGCATCATTGGCTGGTGAAGGAGCTGTGGGAACATGGCAGGGAAGAGACTGAGCTTTACTATATTTATTGACATGGCCATAAATGAGATTTTCTTTTGCCTCGAGTACAATTTTCCATCATGATGGCTAACCCAAATTAGCTGCTTCAAAAGCAGTGTGTGTTTTTGTCTACCAGTGACATATATTAAATATAAGGTAACAGCTATTATGTACTCAAGCAAGTTGTATGCATTAATAATGTGCTTACCATTACCAGACAGCACATGCAGTCTGTCCGGCCTGCATGAGTGATCTGACTACACTAATAGCTGTTTTGTTGTGACAAAAAACCTCATGATTTTTAAATTATTGAATATTTTTCAGTAAAACTACTTTTACAGTTAATGTGCTTCTGATGTTGGCATCCATTATTTTCTGGCAACACAGAGTGAAATCATGGAAGAGGATCCTAGTTCTCTTTTTACTTTCACATATGTCAAGAAGCAAGAGCTGCAGCAGTGTAAAATAGGAACAACATAAAGAGGCCAGAAGTGTCCAGCTCAATACAAACTTGCTTTCTATATCTCTTACGTGTGCTATGCCATGAAGAAATTAGTAAATGCAACATAGTCATTAGTAATTTGAAAAAAAAAAACCAACCTTTTTTTCTTTCGTGTAACAAACAGCATTATTTTAAAGGTTACTTTCAATATTAGGAATTTAATGGGAAAAGAGTCACCTCTCTTTTACAAAAAAACCAATAAATTAAGACAATATTTTCTGTTGGATACAGATTTCTCTCTGTATGTCATATATATAATGTGTTGCACAAGCTTGTGAGCTCTGAAAAATGAGCTTCTAACTATTTCCAAATTATCATTCAAAAGTAGTGAAAACATTGCATCTCATCTTAGTTCCAGAGCCATATAACTGAGGTTAACATCACCTCCTACTGCTCTGAAGTTTCAAAATGTATTGTATTAGGGCATGGAGCTATCTATACAACAATAAGAAGAAAATAAGTGTAAGTACTCATCCATTTGAAAATAGTAACTATTCAGTGTTGTGCAGGAAACAAAGGATGGTGACCTTTCAATTGTATGCAGTCATATACTTACAGACAAAATTGCTAAAAAGACAATTCTGGCTGTCTTCATTCTGCCACTTCCCTGCTTTTGAATACTCGGCTTTGTGATTCTAATCTTGTTCTTTTGAAGTGGGGGTTGGGTTTTTTTTGTTCTGCAGTTTCAGCTGCTAGGACAATAGGCTCTACTTTGTATGAAGCCTCTGTTTTCCTGTGATGACATGCTGGAATTTTACGTCCTCTTAGGACACAGTTTTAGTAAGAGACAAAGAGAGGAGAATGGGTCCTTGCTTAAAGAACTGTCCTTACTTAAACAGCCATGCAGAATGGTTCACCTCTTCTTTATTCTCCAAATAAGCGGACAGTTCTTTGGGGGAATATGGTTCTGACCTCACAGGCTTCACCTCATGGAAGTTCAAGAACACTGCTGGTTGTATTGGCTTTGTTTGTTTGATTGGTTTCTATTTGCTTTCTTCTCTTAGTTCAAGCACATGTACAAACTTGTGAGCATGGAACTTATCACTCATTCTCTGTTTTAATGATGTGGTTGTGCTATAATTTATAAGGTATAATGTGATTATTAAAACAAAATTCAGTGCTTTTCTCTCCCAGGTGAATGCTCAAACCATTAGGATGCAACTCAAGCTACCTTTCATTTATTTTGAAGTTCAAAAGGACTGTTTTGAATTTATTAACCAAATTATGACTTCAACTCATGTCTCCCAGTGCTTGGGTCAGGACTGTCATATAAATGATGAGGTTTATATCTTCCATCAGTCTTAACAGAAATGAGAATCCATTGTAATTATCTCTGCAGACCTTGATTCTTCCCATCCATGCAAAAAAACTTTGGAATGCATCTGGTGGATAAGACATTACAAAACCAAAGAGTTGCTTTGAAAGTGAGCTAGGGCTGAGTTTCTAAGATAAGACAGTTCAGAACAGACTTGCAGCCTCACAGAGACATTGAAGCGGAGCACAGGTGCCTCTAGCGTTCATCTGTGACGCATATTTAAGATATAGATAACGTATTAGTTTGGCCTGAGTATTTAAATTCATCTCCAAGTGTTCTCTGTCCATCTGTTTTGTGTTTATTGTCCTCGCTTCTGTGCCAAGAATTTACAGTGTTGCAGGTGGGTAAAATTTCCCAGACTTGCCAGCTGATCATCAAGATGGCTGGAGACAAAGCACCAGAGCTTCAAGCAACTTTGCTGATTCTGTTGGCTCCACAAACGGAGGCAAGCTGGAGAGTGCACTGTGCATCAGGAGTGCTTGGAGAGTGGACTGTGAATCCAGGAGCCAGGGGTGCTTCTCACAGCCTGTAGTCAAAGCATGATATCTTCGTGTTAACACAAAGAAATAATTCTTGTTGGTTGGTCTTATCTAGTCTAAGCCACTATAGTTTACAAAGGAAGGTACAGCTCTCTAAGTCCAGCAGTGCAGTAATTTAGGCTACCTACTTGAAAAAGTACTTCTCTTCGGTGCTTTACAGTGATCTTTAGCAAACAGCACACTTTAGCAGGATAGGTACATCTTTAAATCTTACTGGCACTGTTAGAACTGCTGGCAGATCTGAAAAAACACATTATTTTGCATGTGATGGTAATGGTTTTGGCCCGAACTTTGTACGTGTAATTTAAAATATTACTCTTGCAGGCTGGATTTAGAAGAGTCCAGTGTAGCTACCTGGAATCAGTGTGTATACCCACACAAATTATTAACTGAATTTTGTTCAGGAGAGTGAGTACTTTCAATCAGAAAGTATTCTGAAGTACAATTCAGGATGTATTGGTATCCTAGATACAAAAGGGGCTTAATGGTGCCAATCACAGCTCACATTGAATCCTTCCATATAAAACCCACACAAATAAGAAATAAAAATCCTATATTTTTCAGGCCCATTTCTGACAGAAAATAGTGATATAATCACACTCTGATAACATGTTCCAGAAAAAACAGCCAAAGGCATAATTTTTCAAATTAGTGGTATTCAACTTTGTTCCTTGTGGGGAGCTTTACATTTTACTCTTAGATAAGTCATTGTACTAAAATTTCAGGCCATTGAGAAACCATTGATTTTATATCTGTTAGCTGCAGTCCCACACATGAACCCCATCAGTCCTAGTTTTTTGTTAGGTATAATTAATTTTGAAAATGTACCATGCTCATTAAATCATATGACGCATTGCACACTTCACAGTTATTTGTATCCATCTTCCATTTACTCCTTTTTTTGAATAGCAACATGTTAATCCATCCTGAGGAAAGAAGAAAAGGTCAAAAAAATCCCCATGAATGACTGCAAAATAAAATTACTTTGTTGAAATATAAGTGAGCCACAAGCTTCTGGCAGTAATCTGAGATATTTGACAGTGGAGCCAGAAAGGCAGAGGTCCAGGCATTTGGGAAGAGGCCAGGGAACAGAGAAGGAGTGAAAAAAGGGATTCTTGAAGCAAGGTGTTACTTATTATATGCTGGGAGAGGTTGCCCTTAAGAAGTCAGTATCCTGCTTTTATTAGAGATAGTGTGAACTTGCTGAACAGTCCCTGTTTAATTTTAAAAACACTATTTTAAGTATTTTTAAGCTTACCACCCTAAAAGCCTTTGACAAATTTGTGTCATGTCATTGACCCAGATGGCATCAAATCCAGATCCTCTCAAAAATTGAAAGGTGCACACAGTCAACATTCCAACTCACATTCAGATCAAATTTGTCTTTGACCGATAAAAATAGCTTTTGGGCATTTTTTCTCAAATGAACACCATATGAAAAGCTGCACTTCCATATGATTCTGGGTCAAGAAACAAATTATTTGCAATAACCCACATTGGTTTGCCAGGTCAGAAAGCTATGAAAAACATGTGACAGATCCATAACGATCCAGCTGCTCTGCCATTACATGACCAGACCCTGCAGCAAGTGGTGTTAGCAGGGGTAAGGGAAATAAAACCTCTGTGTATCCCAAAGATAATTGAACCTGACCCTACAAGCATAGTAGTAGTGATACTTCTACCTGTCCTTGACAGCTCCCCCCCTCCATATAGTCACGCAAAACTGTCCCTTCTTCTAAAAAGAGCTTCAAAAATTTTGTGACTCATAGAAATTATCTATTTTACAGTCTTGTCAGAAAGCTGAAATGTAAACAAGCCTCAATATTCCAGATTTATGTGTATCTTTATGCACTACTGTGCATTTCACTGAAACTGAGATTAAATGCTGTGTGCAAAATTAAGCACATGTGCAAAGTCTTTGCTATGTCAAAATCTTGTTTTTTCAGAATACTCTCTTTTTAAAGAAGTATGAGGTGGAGATTTAAACAGGAGTTTTAAATGGGTTTGAAAGCGTTTGAAACATGATGCTGAGTTTTACTTCGAAATGTTGAAGGTTGTAAGATTCCTGTATACATATCCATAGAGCTAAAAATATAAGGAAGTTTTCTTATAAATCTATCCTGTGCATAGAAGCTGCAGAGCTTTTTGGATTTTGGATGAGGTCTCTATTCCCTGTTTTAAGTAAGGTAAAGCTGATCCTTTCACTATTTGTGTATAGAAGGATTAAAGAAGTGGTAGCTATATGTGGTACCTATTTAGATGGCTACAAGGACTAATAGACGCTACAGGAGACACTCTTCAAAGCTCTCATAATCATATGGGGCTTATAAAATGTCCTGGGGACACAGACTGGATGAGGAAGAAAGGCATTTTGGAGAGAAAATCCCAGGCCATGCATGAAGGAGTCTGCTATCATTTCTAGATTATATAAATAAAGGTTGTCTGACCTTCTGCCAGACTTCACATTCTTCCCTAAAATGTCATATTCTCAAGGCAAAGGTCTCTAGCTGGCCTACAAATCAATTACAGTGTTTGATTTCCAGTTTCTAGGCAGCAACTACTGCAGCAGTAGAATTAGCTCGGTGTGGAGCTGCTTGTAGCCTGGCTCTTCACCACTGGGCTGGTCAGGGCTGGAGATGGTTTTCTCACTCCCTTTATCCCATGTTTCTCAGGTCGGAGCTTCAGACATACCCAAGCAGCCAGTGCCTACCAGTTACACTCCTCTCCCCAGGTCCTCCTGAGCTTCCTGCCATGCTGGTCTCCCTCTGCTCGAGCTGGATGAGAATTCCTGCAAATAGCACAGCTTCACAGTGGGGAACCACTGCTCTGCCAGAACATTACAGGATCTTTACTGCCTGGGCTTTTTCCCCTTCTGTGAATTTGTTTTCTTGCAGAGTTAGGTATGTATTTGCACAAAGTTAACCCCTATTTGTTTCCTCACAATGAGAGATATTTATTTATTATTTTGTACCTAAACCCTCTGCTTCTTCAGAGGTCTGCTGACAGATAGAAGAAGGCAGAGAACTGTTAATACCAAAAAAACCTTCCTGTACTTGGAAAGGGGCTTATTCACAATAAAAAATGTCTGGATGCAAATAGAAAAATTTGAAGCTTAATTGATTAATGTAGAATTGGTGTGGATAGACCTATACACTACCACTTGCTAATCAGAATCAGGAAGAAGCAGGATTGAGGGTCAAAGACAGCCCTGGGACATTTAGCAGCTGAGGTTTAGTAGGATGTGACTTAGAAGCTACATTGACCCCCCTCCACAGTGGCACTTTGCTACAAGTTGAAATGTGGCTCGTATTCTAAGGCCTCTACTCTGATATGCTCTGATATCTGTGTGGTTTTTTTCCACTTGTTTCCTTCTTTTAAAGCTCAAGTTATTTGATTTCGTTTCTAGGAGAAGAGATAAATGGCTGAAAAAAACAGGCAAGAATGTTGAACTGAAATGACTTTCCTTTATGATAATATTTTAAAACATCCAAGAAGATCTACTCCAGAAAAGGGGCAACTTTCCTCATATAAACGTTGGAATCATTTAGTGCATTTTCAGGATCATAATGCATTTTGTTAATGTTCCTATTGAACGTGAGAATATTTGCAAAGCAAGCTATACATAAGAACTTACTGTAAGTTATCTAAAATGCATTAGAAAATAGTAAAATTATTTAAGTTGCTGCTACTAGAATTATAGCTACTAGTTTAGGCAGTGGTTTTGGGGGTGATTCTATTCTCAGGACAAACAATTTAAATTATCTCAAGAAGGTTTTATGTTTTAAAGGATACGACATTAAAGGCAGAAACAGAAGAATGGGCAGCACCTTCGATGTATATTCTGGATGCAGGAGTAACAGA
Organism: Promerops cafer; assembly: GCA_013398275.1. Lineage (NCBI taxonomy): Eukaryota > Metazoa > Chordata > Aves > Passeriformes > Nectariniidae > Promerops > Promerops cafer. The sequence continues at coordinate 86,284 of VZSE01001569.1, read as the reverse complement.
GAGGAAAAGAAATGTTTTGGGGAGATTTCTGTAGTCAGTAAAATGCTGCACAGATAATAAAAATCAAAAATTTGACAGCTGCGTTGAGGCAGTATCTCTGTTGGCATAGAAGTTTTCTCAAGGAAAAAAAGAAAAGCATTAACTCATCTTATTAATCTGAATTAAATTCTTGTGTTTAGAGGGAAATATGCAGTCTCTTCAGCCACTGCTGGTGTGAGTCAGTCACCATCTCTAGAGATTCCTTCTGCCGCATAATCCCACTGCAGCCCTGCTCAGGAAGAGAGATCTTTTCATAGGAGCTGCAGCACAGTTATTCTTTTATACTTTTTGATGACTTCTGGAAAAGAAATGAAATATGGCCTTTATAGTTCCTATATGATCCATCCTATTTTACAACAACACAAAATCATATCTGATTTCCTTACATTTAAGGGGACTTTTTCTCAAAAGTAGGTTTGAATGCTGACCTGAGATGGAATTCTGAACTGACCTGTTCTTCTGATGTTCTTAACATGAAGCCAAATGCATGTATATGAAATAAGTGGATATATTTTAATAAAAAAACAATTTTCTCTTAAAGGGAAAAGTATTGCATCCTGTTCCTGACGTGCATAGAAAAATCATGGAGGTTACACAAATCTGAGCTTAAAGATAGTTTGTTCCTTCGTAGTATAAAGATGATCTTTTGCAATTGGTCCTCAAAATATGACTTCTCTGTAAGGAGCCCATTTTTTCCCTACTTTTTTTGTTTGTTTTTGTTATTCATACCAAGAGGTCTTAGGCAATGCCCTCCATTCAGCACTCTGTATTCAGCTATAGCCTGTGCTGGACAATGGACTGGTCTGTCCCTGTCATATCATCTACCTACCAGGAAATTAGATTTCTGTAAATGTTACCAGCCCTAATTCTTTGGACACTACACAAAGTCCTCTATTAGATCTCCCATCCTCATCCCCCAAAGTATGATCCATTCATCTGATTGCATCATTTGTCCCTCAACTTTGAAGGTGTTCATCTGTCTTTCTTCTTTTGTCACAAATATCTAGGTCCCAGACTCATACTTCATCAGATTCAGGCCAAGGCTTCATCATTCAGACACTGAATTCTGATGTGTGCTGGGCGTCTGCAGCACAAAAGGCAATTCAGCATTGCTGAGGGCATTCAGGATCTTCAAGCACGTCTGTTGCTTTATTGGTCTCAGTAAAAGAACACAGTAGCCAAGTGCAGTGCTGAATCAGAGCCACAGATAGTGAGTCAACTAAATGAAGACTTAAATGCTTTGTAACAAAGTATTTAATTTTCATATTGCCCAAGGGATGTATGTCTTTGTCGGTCCACTCTTTCCTCTCACTATTTTTCTGCTGTCCTATTCATGTTCACTATTTTATCAGCTGGAGCTAGGGAAAGTATCAGGAAAACCTAACTTGAAGCAGTAGCCATAACTGTCCTCTTTCTCAATAGCTGTTTGTAATATGCTATATGAAATTGTAACCCTAATTGTGGTATTGATTTCTGAGCTAATTCAAGTTTCTCTTGCTCTTTTCCTCTAAAGAAGAATGTTATGGAGAGACTGAATGAGATGTATGACATTGAAAGATTAAGAGTACTTCTGAGGTTTGAAAAAAAGCAATTATTCTGGACATTTGATTTTTTTTCCCCCTGGAAAATAAATGTTTTGAAATTTTGATTTGTCTAACAGACTTTTTATCTAGAACAGAAAATTCACTAGTCCTCTCCGTATTAATAAATCATAACAATTCCATCAGCTAAAGATTCAGAAAGACCATGCATCTTCTCAGCCTTTCTCAGAACTTGTATTTCCTTCAAGCAACCCATATTCTGTTGTTCTGTGACTGTGATATTGTGCATGATCCTTCTTTCAGTTCACCTGTAGCTCTGACACGTCTGCTTTTCACTGCACATCTTTGGCTCCTTGAGGAGTGCTGGAGTGGACGAGGGGCCCACGACAGTGCCCAAGGCTGTAGCTCCCATGGACCTTGTAAAGAGCAAACAGCAAAGTAACAGGTGATGGTGGTGTGAGCAAAGGGGTTCCATGAGAATTAACAACAGAAGAAGCACTTAATTTAAGACAAAACAATTGGAGAACTGATGTTTGAGAAAGGAGTAAGGAACAAATTGGAAAGGGTGTAAGAGAGAAGGAAGGAATAGGAAGTGCTTGAGCTGGCAGCTGAGCTGGTGCTTGGAGGTTGGAGTCACACATCTTTTTATTCAGCTGCAAATGCAAATATTGATCCAAAGTCAAATGTCCATATGCACAGCATTTATCAATGTGTAAAGGCTTTAGACACTATATCAACAGGCTTACAAGAAATCCTTAGTAGAGAATCATATATAGGCTGGCTCAGTTCTGCTCTCAGTTTTGCACAAGACTGGCCAAGTATCCAGGGAGAAAATACAACACCTATTTTGACATTATCTCTTCTCATAACATGCACTTAAGCACCAGGACAAAATACTCTAAAATATAGAAGCTACAGATACATGAAAAAAGGCTGGATTGCACTGTAGTTTAATTTAAAATGGCCATGCTTTTATTGGATATATATGGAAAACTCAAAAATGAAGTATCCCAAACCAGTGATATATTACTTTATTTCTTAATTGCTATCTTCTCCTCACTAATTCTAAAAATCATTCAAAAGGAGGGTTTTTTTTTTTTGAAATGTCAAATTTAACTGTTAAGGACGAATTTACATCTACAGTACATGAAATCTATTTGGGAATTCAGCTGAAATGCTCTTACAGTGCCATCTGCTGAACAGCAGCTGAGGCTACAAAGTATTTGGCAATTAATTCTTGCTAGGATATCTGTAAATTCTTGGTCCGTCCTGGTTTTCTTCAGTTGTTTATGCTGTACAGTATCATAGCACCAAATCTGTAGACCCAATGTAGGGGGAACTATGACCACTGCATTTGCCCATATTGGTAAGTGTATGGTGCCACTGGCAGGTAAAACCCAACTGTCTCAAACAAGAGGATGCAAGCATGCTTAGGGTTTAAATTGGTTTATGTATAGGCACAGCTTAAGGCCTGGATGTTAGCGTCAATTTTTTTGTCGTCTGCAGGCTGCCTCTCATAAAGCAGCCTAAATTTAATAAGGCCTAACATATTCAAGAAAAAAAATCTGGTATGCATTGGTGTATAAATTTTTAAACTGACTTCAATTCTCATCTAGAAATGCTTGTCAAGCATGTGACTAAGTCTTTTAAAATGAAGAAGACAGACTGCATGGGTTAAGGTAAGCTTTTGTCACAGCCTGAACTTGTCTGAACTCAAAGATGATTTTTCTTTTCCTTTTTTAATCAGAAACAGATCTGAGTTTCAAATTGGTTCTTAATTAGAGCTGAATATTTTTGTCTTGCTTTCTGTGTTAAGCATACTCATCCTTCATTATTTTCGTGTCACTTTATAAATTCTTGTGGCTTTTCAGTCCACAGTGAATCAAATTTTCAACAGGTCTCACACAAGATCTGGTCAATAAGCTCAAAGCCATGTACATGCATCTCCACAGGAAATGCAGGGATTTTTTGGTGTACATACCAAAGTAAGTCATCGTGTCAGTGAAAATCAGATTATTTCTTTCCTCCCACAGACTAAAGTTTGAGATGCAGGCTATCTGGCATTACACCCCTGCTTGAAAAGTTTGCAATGGTCATTTCAAAAAGTAACAAAATGTGTTCCTGCAATTAATCACAAGCTGCACACTGTCAGAGTGGACATTCCATAAATAACCAAGAGGCTGGAGTTTTTTTTCGTATGTTGTCATGAATAATTTAGACTTGTAAAAGCAAAGTCAATCAGTAACTCACTGAAAGAGAAAAAGACTGAATTTCAATTAACTCTGTCAACCAGCATGACTAATTCTACCCACAGTTCAATGGATGTAGGACAGGCACAAGTTTGCTCATCAGTACTGAGCACTGTGTCAGTGTCTGTTAGGTGACAATGTTCAAAGGCATTCATATGATTTATTGCTGTTAAGTGATATTGGTGGGAATTGCCCAACCTAAACAAAATGTGTTTGAGATTTTGTCTTTCATCTTTGTATTTTAGGGGTTCAAATTTGTGTGTAACTGATTTAGAGGCCTGAGTTAATTTCCCTAAATTCCCCCTGTGATTACTGCAGTAAGAAGTCCTTACTCCAGAGGGTAAATCTTAACAACTGAATTTCAGCTCCATTTCTGATCTGTGCTCTGGCAACCTCTTTCCCTCTTTTCTCTTCCCCGTTTCTTTAGTTTTGAGGAAATATAGGTAGATTAGCTTCTGGAGTCTCTTTAAATGCACATTCAAGCTCCTCCTTTTTTTCCCTTTGTCTTTCTTTGTTAAAAGCTCTCATAAACAATATATATATAAAACAATAAAGTACAAAGAAGGTCTGGGGTACATGATTCTGATATGTCTCATTACTGACTGCTTCTGTAGCTAAGACTTTCCATATTGAAAAAAAAAATAACAAAAAAACCAAACCTTGGGGCAAAATATTCAAAATATGTGCATAAGTATCTGAAAGGTTTTGTAAAATTTGACAGATGCCTGTGTCTGTAGGTGGCTTCTTAGTCAGAAATTTTAATTCAATGTACATGAAATTGTGTTTGATTCAAGACAAAATACTGTGCGATTTGCTAAACACAGCACTGTCTTGGGTGACCTTCTTCTGTTTGCTGGAGATGGTGGGTATACCAAGGGCTCTAGTTGTTAGTTTAAAGTTTTTTAATCAGTCCATTCTGTTTATTAATCATACCCTAAAAGAAGACTGACTTTTTTGAATGTTAACTACTGCATATTCTTGGAGCATTCTAAGGACTGTGAATTGTCTTTATGGTTGCAGCCAGCCTGATCCTGTAATATTTTTCTGCTTGCAAAAATGGATTATTTCCAATGGACTTTGTTTTGAAAAATGCCCTAATTTTTGTATAGTTGCTACTATAATAATAGCAAGAGTAAGCTTAGCTGCTTATTTTGGCTCACAGAAACAACAGAATCATAACTGATGGAGGAAATTGTGAAATCTCCCAGAACACTGCAGTGTTTAAAGAAAAAATAAATAACAAATGCAAATACTTCACAAATGTAACCATTGCTTAGCATGGTGTCAGAGCCAAACGAATGAGTTTTCATTTAGGTTCAGGAACTTTCATATAATTTTAGGGCAAGATATAATGAGCACTAAAATTCATGGACCAGGTGATCAATACTCTACAATGATTAAAGAGATCAGTACTTGGCTGTAACCTAAAAAATAATTGTAAATTTTTATTTTCATCCCTGTAAGGTACTGGAAGGCCACAATAAGTTCTCCTTGGAGCCTTCTTGTCTCCAGGCTGAACAGCCCCAACTCTCTCAGCCTGTCTTCATGGGAGAGGTTCTCCAGCTCTCTGAGCAGCTTTATGGCCCTCCTCTGTAGTTGTTTCAGCAGGCCCATGTCCTTCTTATGCTGGGGGCCCCAGAGCTGGATGCAGCACTCCAGGTGGGGTCTCAGAGTGGAGCAGAGAGGCAAAATTCCCTTCCCCTATGCTGGCCACGCTGCATTGGAAGCAGCCCAGAATATGGATGGCTTTCTGGACTGTGAGTGCACACTGGGTCATGTTTGAGCTCTTTATCCATCAACAACCCCAAGTCCTTCTTGGCACGGCTGCTCTAAATCCCATTATTCCCCACTCTGTACCGATACTAGGGCTTGCCCCAACCCAGCTGCAGGACCTTATACTTGGGGAAGTATACATGGGCTCCCATCTACCTGGGAACCTCATGAGGATCCCCTTGGGCCCACTTGAGCCATCATTTGGCATCAATGGGATCCCCAGGCATCCTCACCTCAAATATTCTTTAACAGATAACAGCTATACAACTGTACTCCTACATATTGACACAACCAAGTAGGTAGCAAAAAAGACTTTCCTTTCAAGTCACATTAGAATTTACTGCTTTATAAATAAGTCATAGAGGCATTCTTTTAACACGTGCCATGGAAATACTTTCTGTGCATTTTACGGGCCCTGACAGGTTTGCTTCTCTAGGGTATAGGTTTCCTGAACAAACAAGTGATTTCTTCATTATCTTTGGAAGTGTACGCCGTGCTGCACGAGAGCCGAAGCGTTGTTTATGTGCACTCTGCCAGCTATCTTCAAGCCTCTTAATATTCTTACACTCTTCTGCCAGCTCCTGTCCTAAATTACATATTTACAACACTTCAGGGAAATGAAACTCAGGGTTGAATCCTCCCCTGCCACTTTTCAAAGAGGCTGCTTTAATCCCCACCTTGGAATTTCAGACTCTTGCACTCCATCTAGCAGGTTTAGAAAAATGACTCAGCACATGCTCAAAAAAACAACATCCTCTTGGCATTTTGGACTACGGGTTACAAAAGTCAGGGAAACAAAGTGCTTAAAAAGAAAAAATAACTTGATCATTCCCCATATTTCACTCCTCATTCTATACTGAAAAAATTAGAACTCCATTACTCTTCTAAATATCACAGCCACTGAGATTTCCTATGACTGTGTAGAAGACTTGGAGTTAAAAGAAAGTGGGAGATAGTCCTGCATATCGGGGTTTCTCAGGACATAGCTTGCTGTGCCACAGGCTATGCAGCAGTCAAGAGAGAGAAGAAAAGCAGAGAAAATGCCCTTGCAGCTTCTACTTGAAGATACAGTGTATCCTCTTTTGAATAAGAAAAAATATCATCTTTTGAATCAAACATATTCAGAAAAATACTAGCAGAAGCAAGGACACTGAGTACACATCTAAGAAATGAACATCTCTATAACCATCCTTGCAAAGTATTGTTGCACCATCCCTTCCTTTCCCATCTCTTGCTCTTACCTTGCTAGAGGGCCTTTACTAATATTTGCCCTGGGTAAGGTGTGGCAGGACTTGCAATCGCTTTTTAAAACTTAACACAAAAGGAAGAAAAGACAAGCTCTCAGGCATTCAGGCCCTTCCTTGACTATGTTCCCAAAAGTCTGTGTTTCTTCCTGCTTTTGGGGTTTCTTAAAGATGTGTTTCTCCAGCTGGTTGGGGAAAAGATGTGAATGCAGAAGCAAATGAAATGGAATTTTTTTCCAACCTGGTTTAGGGCTCATTTGCATTCTGTTTTATTAATATGGATCATATTTGTTAAAATGCTTAGTCAATAGGGATTTATATCAAGCTGCAAAATAGGAGGCATCTGAGAACTTCAGGCCTTCACTGGCATTTCTTTCTTTACACTAGCCTGTAATTCAGTTAGGCTTTGGGATGTTCATGGCTTCTCACCACACAAAGTGTGACTATGCTACGGACCCATGATGGAAGGGCTAAGAGGAACACTAAGTCTGTGGTTTTGTCTGTGAATTTTTATAAAATCACTAAATCACTCCCCTTTCTGACATGTCCCAAGTCTTCTTGTTCCAGTACAATTTAATGGCATTCCATTGCTAACCAAACACTTAAGTATTCTGCAGAAGCAAGATCTCTATTTCTGTTGCCGCGTCTTCATTTAATGACGACAAAGGCAGAATCCATCCTAAGGATTGCTAGGCTCAATTTAGCTATGCGGTTTTAGCAGTAGAAAGGAAAGGGGGTTGGGGAGTGGAGGGGAATGTGTTTGTTAAAATAGCACAGATATGGTCTGTCTAATTCCAGTCCCTAAACAGGGAATACGTGTTTGCATGACAAATTCCAAGGTAAAACATGTTTAGCAGAAACCGTGCTTCCCAGCCTTCATGGGCATATAAGGCAAGTTCTGCATTTCACACTGTGCTTTACTCTCTATTGACCTGAAGAGATGGATATTGACAAAAAGGAAAAGGTCATTATTAGCCCGTGAGATTGAATTGGAATGGTGGGTCTATATAGCAAGCTTCAACAGCTTGCTGCCAAACATCTGTTTTAATGAAATTCATAGAATAAAAGCCCATAATGTATGTGTTTCTAAACCTTTTGAAAATGGTGAATTTTTCGCTTTGTTTTTCGGAATTCTATTTCAGTTTATTGTCCAGATACTCATACATTTTCAAAACAGCAATACTTAGCACTGCCATGACAGCTTGTATGTTCCTGGCTGCATGCAATTACTGATGTGCATCCACATTGGCAGGAATTAAGCCCACACGTAGCTTTGTCACGCACATACAATTTCTCCATCATTTAATCTCAGTTGTAAATGACAACTTTGGAATTCTCTGCCTCTCTAAATCTGCATTTCTCATTGAATCTAAATGGATCTCCAATATATAAATAACTGCACCAACCCTGAATATTACTTTCAATTACTTTGCGTTTGCTGCTGCTCACATGGTGTTCATGCTGGTCTTTTATGCTGTTTGCATTAGGAAACCTCTTCTTTCTAATACAACCTCCTGCATTCAGAATTAACAGCTCAATCTAAGGTTGAATTTTTAAGCTGCTTCTCTGACTTTTTAAAAATGTACAACTGGCGGCCTGTGGCTACAGCTCACCTTTTGTTCTTTTAAACAAGACTTCATTTGGAATCACAAAGGTTAGAACTGGTTTTGAACAAAAGCAGTGGGTCTCTTTCACAGAATGCAAACTGAAATTCAGTACAGAATTAGAGTGACTACAATAATATCTTATTACAAACAGATTTTGTAGGTGCCCAGTAAGAAAGGGTCAGGCTGTGGAAGGATCATTTCAGACAGTTGCTGCTCTCCATGGGTAGCAAAACAAGACTCACTGATTTTGCCTACAATGCTATTATGGAGTGGCCCTGTTCAGGGAACAGGGATTAACCTTCTGTTTTATTTTTGGCTGTAGCAACAGCCTTAGGTCTGGCTCTGGGAAACTGCAAGGAAATCTCCAGTGCTGATTGTGGCACAGTACATAAGGAAAGGGACATCTCACCACCATGGGCTACATTTCACCCTGCTGCAAGGAGCCTCTGTCTAGCCCCTCTGGGCTAACAAAATGTTCTGGACAGATAACAGCCATGATTATGGGGGCAGAGTGCTGCCTAACAGCTCCTCACTGTTAATTGATGTCACAGTAGATGGGGTTTAAACTTGCAGTAAGTTCAGCCAGGTCACGGGGCAGCATAAATGGGCAGGCCCCAGTCTTCCCTGTGGCCTGCATTTCAGGCTGTAAGGGACAGCCTGAGCATCCTTCTTGGGCAAAAAATGAAGTGCACATTAGTATGAATACTAAATTCACAGTTCAGATCTTAATAGGTGATGGAGGAAGATAAGATCAAGACCAAACTCAGAAGCTAATGTTACTTGATATGAGCATAGCCAATTCTGCTAAGGAACATAGACATGCTGGAAAGGACTATGAAGACCTGTCTAGATGCCTAGATATCTGTCTATTATCTGATAAAGGCCTACAAAGTTCATTCAGAGATGACTAATTCTGTCGGACAAGAACCTCTGTACAAGACAGGAATTAATAATAAGTGGCTTATCCAGATACTCAACATATTGCAACAGCTACCTGCAAAGAAAATGGGTATTTTACTTCAAAAGAAGGGAACTACTTCAAAATCATAATGGAATTAGGAAAGAACGAGACCCTTGCACTCACTGGAAGGCATTAAAGAAAGCAAAGGTGCAGCTAGAGTGAAACAGAGACTTTAAATAGTTCTCCAAGATTTCTTTATTGTTTTACTCACTCATGCTTCATTTGTGCACATATTTCCTTCCTGCTAGAGGTTTACATGTCCTGGTGGTTAAGGCAAAGACACTTCTACTTCAGAGTAGACAAATAATAAATAAAATGCTATTTTGACAGAAAGACAATGATAAAGAGACATTTAAGCTCTGTTCACTTTTCAGTTCCTGGTTTGTCTGTGTAAGGATTTCACAGCTGCTGCTAAAAGGCATACCTTGGCTTATGGATGGGGAGAAATATGCACAGACCCACGTAGTAACCACATTCCACTCCAGGTATTTTCCACCAGAAGCAGTGGGTCCCAGACTTGCCATTGGCCCTCCTTCATTTCAGTGAAATTTTGTGCAAAGATGGGCAAGCATGACCCAACCTAAAAAATTTCCTTTTACTCTAAACTGAAAACACAAACAAATAAATGTGCTATGAGAAGAATGCTTCTCAAGGCGCCATTCCCATAATAATTTATAAACAACTATCCAATTTAAGCCAAGTGTGATATGTGTCTACTAAAAATATTTAAAAGATACCCTTGCTGTTATGATAATTAAACAAGCATGAGATGGAAAGTAACAAACACACGAAAATAGCCCACAATGACTTATAAGCACAATAACAGAAAAGCTAAATTTAATAAATAGAGCAGCATAGTGTGGTGACAGTGAGGCAAGTACATAAAAGCCACAGAAAATAATGTACTACACTACAGAGCAACAAAAACCTTGTCTGAAGGGCAGAAAATTATGATGAATGATATACTGAAGGAGAAAATAAAATATTGTTGAGCAAGAGTGTTCAAATGCTTAAGGCTGCATGAACAGTGTGATTATTCACAGTGATTACAGCATGTCCCTATGAGTCTTCTCAATGCCAGCAGCATTTCATTTCTTCCTAAGACCAACAGAACATTGTTCAGGAAGTGAAATCAGCCAGCTCTTTAGCTAGACTAAAGGGAAGCAAGGTTCTGTACAACTTTAGGACACTTTCCCTGGAGGAATTGCATCATACACATAATTAAGCTGAACAGGAACTTGTCTCCACTACCACCTTTAAAAAGTAATAGGAAGGAATCCCAAAAGACTAAAAAATTTATTTCCCACAATATCAGATTTTTTTTTTTTTTTTAAGCATAGTTTTATTTATTTATATATGAAGTGCTATTTCTATTCCTGCTAAATGTGGTCTTTTTAGAAAGAACAAAACCACTCCTTATGCTAAATACAACGTAATTCTTCCCTTCCTCTTAGCAAGCAGTACTAAAAAATGGGGAATTTTTAAAATGCAGATTAGTTTGGTGTGACCCCTGGCTCAGCAGGCCAAACTTTTAATGACCAATATACTCTCAGGTACTGAGTAAAAGTAAACTTGATAAGGTCTCATAGAGTTTTCCATTTATGCTATGTTGTTTTAAATATTTTACATATTCTTCTTATACTGATAGCAGAGTTCTGACCTGCCAAATCAAAATCTTTAAAATTACCTGGATAAGGGGCATTTACACCTTGCAATGATTTCCAGGTGTTTTGTTTTCTTTTTGTAGCTCTCCCTTTAACAAATGTATGTAAGAACTTTTAGTTCAGAGATTTAGCATCAGAGGAGAGGCAAACATGAGATTCTCATATTGTCTCACCTTCCCACACTGAGCTTGGTGAGTGTTGCTACTAACACACTATTTAATTGCTATTGTTGTGGGGAAAGATCTACCCAGATTAAATGTAAGCTGCTGTAAAATTCTGGATATGATCAGGCACTGTTCTTTTACATCATGTGAGAATTTTTTTTCCATATTTAAAGCCTTCAGCTCCTTAATTTCACCAACCCTTGTCTGAATGGACTAATTAGGATCCATTCAGCTTTCAAGTTGGAAGCATGAAAAAAATTCTGAACTTCCTTGGCTTTCAGACTCATAATAACCTTTTATTTTTGCCTTTGTGTGTGTATGATTAAAGGTATCACTATGCTTTGGCTTAGCAAAAATGAATACCTGTCCAGACACCATTTTAAATATTACACATCAAAAAAATTATGAAAACCCTGTTGAAGACATGGAGGCTTTGGTTCTTCAGAGACTGATGCTGCTGATTGTCTGGAATTGGATATGTCAGATCAGTAATTCACCGTCAATTGAAATGAACTGAGAATTAAATGGAGTTCAGTCCTCTCAGCTTCTTCCTGACATCAACTCTAGCAGCTTTGGAATTTCCTTGCACTTCAAATAGCGGGAAAAAATACTTCTGATGTGCTGCTGGTTAGAGCACTGTTTTTCTAACATGTGGGCCACGCTCTGCTAAGGAAACGCTATGGCTAAGTTTGTAAGCAGTGTTTGAAAGAGGGAAAAAAAGGAATCAAGGAGAAAATTGACTCTGCTTTTCAAAATATGAAGGACAAACACTGAGCTGAAAAAGAATATAAATCCCTTTATAAACCTGAGGGGGAAAAGAGGGCTACATTAGAGGTTGCTGTATCTCAGCACTCACAAACTATATTTGGTCTGCAATACACAGGCTGTAGTGTAAACCCTCTTATCCTTGAGAAAATAGTAATAGATGCAAGTGCTACTTTTAAAAGGTCTTGTATTTTCTGTGATGTCAGCAAAGGTCTGACATTGGGAATTTTGCAGGCTCATTTTCAAAGGTCAGGCAAATTATGTCACTGGCTCAAGACTTCTATATTGAAATTGACTATATTTCTGCTGAGATATTTTAGGTCCAATCCTATATGTGGTATTTACCTACAAGCTGTGAGCTCATCTGAGTAATTCACTTTTTCTGCCCATATGATTACTGCCAGTGATTTAAACAAAACTAGAGATCATGAGAATAATTTCTACAGTACAGGTAATAGTTCTAATATATACTTGTCTTGAGCTCTGTACTCCCTGTCAAGGGATGATTGTGAAAAAAGAATGTATCTTTTCTCATTTCTTGGATAATATAAAATCTCCTTTTTTTCTTTCTCTCTTCACTTGGATTTTATAGATACAGGTACGTATTAGATTAGGCATGATATGAAATGTAAAATATTTCTGAGTTCTCTCTGAAAAAAAACCCAGAAAAATATTGACTTGATAAAGTATTTTTTCAATGTTTTTAAATTTAAAAACTCTACAGAGTAAGCATTACAGAAAAAAGGGAAAAAATGTGCATTTATATCAAGTTCAGTACTTCTGACTAACTACAGCATGCCAATCAAATGTAGTAAAAAATTAGGTCTGACAGAGCAGTTCTTCAAAGCAACTTTGGCTGAGGACAAAATAAGTCTCAAATTTGCACATTAAGTATTTGGAGCCTCACACAACAAGCTTCAATGAATTATTTTATTCTCAGTATTGTAATTTTCCCCTGCTTTATAAGCAGGTTACATTCTTATTCTTGTTGCATCGCTGAGCTGGCTTTAGCCCAACTTGATATTTTGCTGCCCTTATCATCTTTTCTCTGCAGCTTCTGATTGACTGTGGTTTTTTTCCTTTTTTCTCTGTCTTGCTTGCATCATCCTTTCCTATAGGGCATTTATTATTGCCCTTTCTCTTAGGAGCAATCACAGCTGAATACCTATCAGATGTTTTTTGATCCTTGTGTATTCTTTTTTGCTGAGAGATGGCTGTCCCTTCTGTCACTTGCCATTGTCAGACAGATCCCTGGCAACATAAATCTGCAGAACTCCACTGCCTTCACTGGAATAACTGCTTCGTATTAGCAGAGGAACTGGCTTAAAATTCAAAGATTCTTGTATTACACCTCAAGAACAACATCATTGCTTTTTCTCTTCAGTTTAAAGTCTTGTATCCAAAGAGAAGGACACATTACCCTCTTGTAATAGTATATTATCTTTTAATAAGGTTTATATACTTTTAAAATGTAAAATAGATTTTACAAAATCTTTTTGGTTCCACTCATTTCACTCTTTTAGGTGGTCACATTTATTTTGGGGAAGATCTGTAGAGACTTTTGATAGGATATAATATGATACTGGCATTGAAATTATCCTTAAGGCTGTGAAATCAACAGATTGAAAGATCTGTCAGATGACAGGAATAGAGCTCAGAAGACAGACACTTCTGCTGCTCTGTACCTTGTTACTGTTTAAATCACTGTAGGAATACAAAATTCAGCCTAGAACCAGCAGCAAAGGCTCATCATGAGTGAGGTGGAACATACTTTTGAACCCTCTTGAAAGGGTGACATTTGAGACTATTGCTGTAATACAGTCCAGGGTTTCAATGACTGCACTAGCACTTCCTAACTTATCTTTTGGGTGGAAAAACCAACTATCAAACAGCATTCACTGTTGTTTCCAACACAAATTCCCCCTTAGTGATCATCATAACTCTTCAAAACACAGAGAAATCTGTGTAGCTATGTACAGCTACAGCATTACTGGACTGAGGTTCTCATTTGCCATTGTTCAGGGGACACAAGCGTTAATTGGATAAAAAAAGCTATGGAAACCTTCCAAACCTTTCCCAATTAAAAGAGAGAGGATGGAAAATGTTACATCAGTTCTGAACTAGACTGCCAGAGAAAGGAGGAGGAAAAACTGCAGTCTTCTGCTGATTAATTAGGAGAGCAGTGCACCATGACAGCAGTCTCTCTCACGTCACCCCTGTTGAGGAAGGCACCTGTGCCTGACCTTCTCCAAGATGATGTGAAGCTATCTCACGTTTCTGTACTCCAAGAAGGAACCAGGGCTGTGTTCCTTTTTGGGCCTTGACCCAGTAATACACCCACTGATCAAATCAGCTGTAGGTAAGCCCTTAACCACTGTGGGTGGAAGTGATGCCACCCCAAAGTACTCTGTATGCCACTGCTTATGTTTCTAGAGGACTGGACAATGGAGTGCCAATTTCCCTGGTGGGTCAGGTAACATTCTAATGGAAACCACAGAGACCACAGAAACCAATGGAAACCCTCACTCTTCATTATGCCATCAAGTTTTAAATAATTCATATTTATAAATTTCTTCTGATGAGGGAAAATACACAATTCCAAAATAGTATTTTTTCTGCAAATCTGATTTTTTTTCCCCATCTGTTGTGCAGCTAATAAAATGCTATTAAATAACACAGGACCCCTGCTATTTCCCACAAAGATAAGGGGTATTATATCCCCTTCTGTCTATTTTGTGTCTTATCTCTCACCTGTGCAGAACTGTGTTTGCCTGTGTTCCTTCATTAGCACAGCATAACTGCAAAGGCCACCTCAAAAGTTCTGTGATACCATAATTCAGGTGTTAGCTGCACACAAGGTCCTTATTTTTAACTTTTGCCTGTACTACTTGAAGAGGGCTACTCTTTGGCTCTTCAGGGAAATAATGGGACATGCTATGACCATAAGAAACTTCATTTTCTGAAAAGTAGGCTAGTTGTTACATTTGTACTGAATAGCATTTTTACATTGTAGCATCTAAGATACTGGTAACAAATTATAATACCCTTCTGAGTTAGGTGAACTTCTAGTAATCAGATGTTTTCTGTTTCTTTTACTAAATTCTACTGGGAGTGATTTGGTAATGCTAGATTGCAACTGTCTTCATCTTAACAACCTTTTTTTTTTTTTTTTTACATTTATTAGTAGTACTTCTTTTGGTAATAGGTTGATAGCTTGTACTGGTGGTATAGCAGTGCTCTTGGAAAGTATGTGAGGCACATTTCTTATGCCACTGAGCAGAAAAGGGATGAGATACTCAGTGCAGCAGTATCACCTCATATAACAGTAAAAAAGTGGGTGAATGCTGCAATACAGATAGAATTTATCCTGAATGGCCTGTGAACAAAAAAGGACTTTCAGTTCCATCTGTTTGGCGTTCTCTGTGGTTTCCATAAAGGTTTTAAAACCCTTTTATTATTTAAGTCAAACAACTATAGGCTTTTGCCCAAACTGAAATGCATCACGACTGGTCTGTGGACATATGTTTGGGAATATATTATGCATTACATAATCTTACACCAATAAAACTTCTTTTCATGCTAAAGTGCTTTAATAACTGCTAGCAATAATTGGTTTTGGCCTATCTGGGTGGTATTTGCTGTGAATGAGCTCTTCACAGATTTTGCAGCTGTACTCCTCTGGTGCCAGATTGGAGACTGGCTGGGTAGTCACCAGAGAAGTGCTTTGTCAGCTAAAGGACCATGGCCAGATACAATCAAGAAAGGTGAAGCCTTACCTGCCATCTCCTCACATTATGCAGTCACTGATGCTTGCTTTTTCATCTTGAAAGTAAAAGTATTATGCTATCTTTCCATCCTGTATAGACAAATTTGTATCTTGGCCCTTCCTTCCTTCCTTCCTTCCTTCCTTCCTTCCTTCCTTCCTTCCTTCCTTCCTTCCTTCCTTCACAGGCTCCTGGTCTCCATGAGGAACATAAATATTCAGTGTGTTCTCTGTTGCTCAGTTTAGCTGGGATGACCAAAGCAAAAAAACCTACCTATTCTGTACTCAGAGGAGAACCAGCAAAATTTAGAGTGTCATAGAGTCCATGAAAGAAGAAGCTAAAATTTGTGACTTTATCCTTTTGGGGAGAAGATGAGAGCCCATATGCTCCAGGATAATGTTGGGAAAAGATTCCTATGCTCAGAAACTTCCCTAACATGCAAGAAAGGTACGAGGTGAGTGTCTATCCATCTTCTGTCACCCACACCTTGGGGATGCCACACTGACCTTTCTCCCACTGTTTAACAGTGCTGAGGTGGTTGCATCCCAACACAATCACTCTCCCCTCACCAGGTGGCTGCCTGACACCAAGACAGCTGACACAAAAGCAAAATACTCTGGAATTCAAGAAACACTCTGGGCTTTATCACAGTGTTATTCCAGTACTACCCATAAATCAAGTTCTCTTTTTTCAGTTTTCCCTTTGAATATATGGGGAAACCACAACAACCTATACAGAATATGGAACTATATATGTCTGATAAAGCCAATCACATTTTAGTTGAAATCTGGTTTAAGATAAAAGTCTGACATATGGCCCATATTGGCTGAATCACCTAGAAATACATCTGCTAAACTACATTAATGTAGCTTTTGAAAGAAAAGGTGTTATAAGCATGTGTGTTTACATGTAGAAGGATGTTAAAATAAAATGTTGTTTTAATCAGGACGGTCAGTTTTCATAAATACAAAGAGATTTAGAAATTTGTCTATATCATGTTAAAAGCTTTCAGAAGCAGGGCTTTTCTAACAGCTCTGCAGATGAGTGTTTTAAATACTAGAGATATGGGGCATATTCTTGTCCTCTGTAGGTGGTTTGGTCTTGACTTCAAAGGAGATGGAGCATCCTTCACAGACTCATGAAGGACAAAGAATCTCTAGTGTCAAAAAATGTGCCTTATAGCCCCAATATTTTCTTGAAAGTACACTTTCTAATATCACAATTTGTCAAATCATACTAAAAATTATGAGGTGAAAAGATAGCTATTGTATGTTTTCCATATCCTTCAAAATCTGACAGGTTATTTTCCCAACTTTTCTTAACTGTATTTTCTGAATTTTTTTTTTTTTTTGCTCTTCATTTCAGCACTGTGAAAAGAAGATATTTCCTTTCCTTTACATGACTGCACTTCAAACATTTGTCCTGTAGTTAGTGTTAGTCCTAGCTACCTGTACCTGGTACTTTATTTTCCCCTTCACTGTCTGAAATCCCAGTACCTTGTCAATGCTAAAAATGACAAAGCTGTGCAGAACAACAGCTGGCATTAATTAACCTTGATTGCAGGGAAACTGGTTTTTTATGCTGGTGAATCATATGGCCTCAGTTTTCACCAATGATCAAAATCATATCCAAATAGGGATGTGATAAATTAAGGACAAAAATCTTCCAATTATCACTTAAAATTACATTGGGGAATAGGGAATTCTTCAAAGGGAAATCTTACACAGAAATTCAAAGTTTTAACTAACAAAATATTTGGAAATATCTATCATTTGTGATCATATTACATGTTAAGTCATGCCTGATCTGCTGGGACTCCTGATCCTTTTCTAATTACAGATATTTACATTATGGTCTGTGTTTTTTGTTTTAATAAAATCCTGTCTTGTTCAATTTAAAACTGTAGGATTATACTATTGTATAGCAAGTACAGTAGAACTGTACTATTTTATTTACAAAATACTGCACATTTAAAAAATCAGTTAGTCTATCTTGGCAAATATTTAGAATCTTCTGGTTGAAATTAGGCATTACATATGATTCCAGGAGAAATCACCATGGGAACATTTCATTATTTAAGTCTGTGAGAGGCTGGAGGGGAAGGGGCTTAGCCATCAAATTTTAACAACATATTACTGTAAAATTCTCTTCTATTATGTTAGAGTAAAAAGGTTAAATCTGACTTTAAAACAAATTATAAATTTTATCTCTGTTATAACTCTATGGAGCTGCATGAGAGAATGAAGAAATATGGTATGGGGAAGACAAGAGAGAGAAAATTGAACCAAAATTGAAGCCAAGTAAAGAACTTCTAATGTATAAAAACTACTGGAGCATACTTCATAGAAATCCCACATGTGGATTACATTTTTATTATCCTCTTTAGGTTGCTAGACCCCTTTTCTGGTAACATGCTGAAAATCTGTAACATCTAAAGATATGAAATACAATCTAATATTTATACAGTCAGTATATATAGTCTGTTACATTATTGTATACAACAAGTGATAATATTGCAAGCTGTTATGATGATACCAAAAGTAAATACATTACTTCTGCCAGATGCTTTCTTCTAGATGTACCATCTATCACACATATGGAGACAATTTCTACTTTAAAAGATTGAAAAAAGCCCCATGGCTACAGTGAAGTTACAGGAACGTAAAAGTCAATCTGACAATCTTGAGATATTTTATTTATAAAACAGAATTTTCTCCTGTTTCTTTTTTACCTTGCAGCTTGCATACTCATTTATATGTGTTTGAAGTGGCTGTAAAATATTAAAATTGAGATCATTATTTCCAGTTCTTCACATTGGACTGAATGGTTTACATGTAGGTAAGAGGCAGCCTGTGTTACTAGACAGTGATGAAGCTGGCATACCTACAAACAGCTGCCTTCTAGCAGGTATTGTTGCCTAATGCCATCGAGAATCTTTAAACAGACTGGTTCAGAATTACATTTCCTGGGTCTCTGAAAACACTTTTTCTTTACTGCATTTTTTTATATAACCACGGTTGGAAGGATTCATGTGCTGAATGGATGGTAACAGATTATATCTGAAAACCAGTTGCTGACTAGAGTTCACACTTGCATCACTCCAAGTTATCTATCTGTCCTTGTATCTGTCTAACTACTAAGAATTTGCTCATGGCAAAGATATGTAACTGTCAGTTCATTATATAAAATATTTATATGTTCTTCCTACAAACATTACAGTGAAAACTCTAAGGTTTCCAAAACATGTCAGAAATTTGTTTCTGAGTCATTTCCCTGTCTGGTAACACCCCAGTGCAACCCATTCTTGTCCTTCATTACAATTACTGTTAGTTAAACATAAATGCAGTTAGAGATTTCCATCCACAGAGAATGCAGGTTAAGCAGACTGCTGTGTAATCATAGAATCCCTGAATCCCAGAAGAGCTTGGGCTGGAAGGGTCACCTACTACAAGCACCCCTGCAATGAGCAGGGACATATTCAACTAGATCGGAGCTCAGAGCCCTGTCCAGCCTGATCTGGAATGTTTCCAGGGATGGGGCATCTGCCACCTCTCTGGGCAATCTCTCCATGTTTCACCACCTTCATTGTGAAACATCTTTATTAAATCTAGTCTAAATCAAACCTCCATTTGTTTGCAACAGTCCCTATTAAAATTGTTTTTTTCTATCCTTCTTAAAAGTCCCCATTAAGTATTGAAAGTCCACAACAACCTCTCCCCAGACCCTTCTCTTCTCCAAGCAGCACAGCCCCAGCTCTCTCAGGTTTTCATCACAAGAGAGGTATTCCATCCCTCTGATCATTTTCATGGCCCTCCTCTGGACCCATTTCAACAGGTCCATGTCTTTCCCATGCTGAGGACTCCAGAGCAGTATTCCACATGAGGTCACACCAGAGCAGAATCACCTCCTTTAACCTGCTGGCCAAATTTTGATGCAGCCCAGGACATGATTGGCTTTCTGGCCTGTGAGAGAACCCTGCTGGCTCTCACTGAGCTTTTCATCCACCAGTACCCCATGTCCATCTCAGCAATGCTGCTCTCTCCATTCATCCCCCAGCCTGTGTAGGTGCTGGAGGTTGCCTCAAGCCAGGTGCAGCACCTTGCATTTGGCATTGTTGGACCTCATGTGGTTCCCATGAGGCCACTTCCTTGAGTTTGTCTGGGTCCCTCTGGATGGTGTCCTGTCCTTCATGTGTGTCAACTGCACCACTCAGCTTGGTGTCACCTGCAGATGTGCTGAGGGTGCACTTGATTCCACTATGTCATTGTCTAAGACATTAAAAATTACTGGTCCCAATATGGACCCCGAAGGGACTGGTGTACTCTAATTCCTCAAAAATCACTGAATTTAAGACTCCCACGTTGTGCATCCTTCTGTAGGACGGCAAAGAGCCTGATTCTGAGTGGGAACTTCAGATGTCAGAATAATACCAAGACAATGTTGCACAAAGTGGAGTTTTACTATTTTTTTAATGTCATTGTTTGGTTGTTTGGTTAGTTCCTAATTGAATTTTTAATATAATTACCTTTTTCCCCCCATTTCTCTGAAATAACTGCTTTTAAATTAGACTTATATTACCCCATTTATTTTGATATTCACCACCAAAATACTCACCCAATATACCATGCACGTAGGAACATGTTCCTCCCATAAGTTAATTGGTTTCTCTGGTCTTGTGTTATATTCTTCTAAATGCTTTACAACTGAAACCAGACCAAATATAGGTCTTTATCACCTATATTTCATCTGTCCCCTGTGTCAGTAATGATTCATACTCTCAGGAAACAGGATTCTACCTACATAAGGAAAAAAAAGGCTCTCCTTTTTTTGTCTTGAAAGAATATTGTTAGTATATAATATACATATATTTTAAAGAGATAAGTTTTGAGCATGGGAAAGGCTGTTTTATGGTTTGAAAAAAACAGTGGGCTCTATTATCTAATAGTGTTAAATGATTGGAGTGCTCATCTGCTGCCTGTTATACCCTTCAGTTTTCCAGAGTGTCCAGCTGTGTACATAAATGGTCTTTAATGTTGTTATTGATGAGACTGTGGGCAGAGGAGTGCTGCTAAATAAAAGGAGAGCCATGAATGCAGTGCTGGTGTCCCGAGTTTCTTTGCAGATAGCAGCAGGATGTAATGTGATTAGAAATTTTTGGCTGGTATTGAGCCTGAACACAAAACCAGAGGCATTTGTTCAGCCCCAGCAAACACTGATTCTGAGGTCAGAAACCATTAGCACCTGGGAGGGTGGAAAATAGATACAAGATCTGGGCTGCAGAACCAGATAAATGCAGAGCAAAGCAACACAGCTGTTTTGGACCACTGCTATGCACTGCTCAGGCAGAGCTCATTAGTGACCAGCTGAAGAATTGTGCCTGTCTACTGAACACAGAGCAGAGCTCCTAAGAAATACTTAAATCTGAATTGTGCTATTTTTCCTTGTCTGGCATAGTGCAGCTTGGGCCATCTCACGTGTTCCCTTCTGCTGCAGGGAGGGAGGTTCTTGCAGGCCCTGGAGAGAAAGGAGCAGCTGCAATTTTACTTCCTCTTGTCAAATCCTTACAGTGGCCAGGGAAAAGCATTTCAGGGTGTCTGATGTGGTTTATGCACAGGCATTTGGGAGGCAAAGAGCCTCAGTCACCTCTTATTCTGGACCAATGGCCAGTGGGACCATGGAACACATGTCACACTGGGGCAGGGCACTCAGGATCCAGGGGTATCTAGGCTGTGCTATCTCACAGGACTTCTTGGTTGTTTTCCCGCTGCTGAAATATGTTTATGCTGTTGAAATTGTTGCTGTGCTGTTGGCCAGGCTGGTTTTGCTTACTGTCTTCAGAGAGACCTGCTGGCTGTACTGAGGGTCGTAGGCCTCAGTGGGGTTTTTTACTTTCTGTGGGCATTCAGAGGCCCTTGCCAGCCAGGAGTGGGAGACAAGGTCTGACCCAAGGTATGGCAGTGCCATATGACTGTGACTGAAAGGAAAGGGTGGCACCTATCCAAGGTCCTAATGTTGATTTCTTTCAAGGTCTGGCCGTGGAGAAACGATCCATATCTGGTGTGGGAAATTTTTCAGTATGCTATGACGCTAGTGTACATTTCTGTGTGTATGATCTCAAACAAATACATATCTGAGTAACCCTGCTGGATCTCCCAACACTGACAGAAAGTTTGGTCCAGGATTCTGTCAAGACTGGTTACTAGCTACTTCCTCAAATACTTAACTCTGCAGACAGATATTAATGAGGACAGCAGCAGTATCTTGTGGTATTTATGAATTCTGAGCCCTAGATACTGAAAAAGTGTGAAATAAGAGGCTATTTTTCCACTTCATCTCTCTTCTATTTATATGGACCGACATGTGCATAATTCAGTCACAGGGAAAATATGAGCAACTACACTGGGAAAGACTGTCATACATATGCTCTTCTGAGGTGTTTACCCAGATAATTAATTCCCCCCCACCCGAAATTGGAAAGATTTAAAACTGGATGGGGAAACAGCTGACACAAAGATCCTTTCCACAGAAGGTGAAAGTCTGGAACAAATTGCCCACCACGGACTGAGCAATAGTGAGAAGAGCTTTTTGACAACCAGTCTTTGCAAGAGGAAATTTAAATTAAAAACCTTTTCAGTTTATGTCATTTTAAGTAGAAGTTGTCTGTTCAACTTGTGCCAGTTGAGAGCACTTCTGTAGTGCTCACAGAATTGGATCTAATAATTTTTAGTATAATTACATAAGATACTGTACATTTTATGTTTTTCAAAGTCTTACTGCTCTGTAAGACTGAGATTCTTAATCAGTAACTACAACCAATTTATACTGTCCATCTCTCTCAGGCAGCCATTGTTGCCCTGGGATATATTTTGCAGTTATATTACAGGCACAAAGTTACTGCCTGAATGTTTGCCAGTCTCTGTGCAACCCGCATTTCTCTTAGTTCTATTAAGTTTTATTTGACCTTCAGTGAGAAAATAAGTCCCTCTTGCATTTTTCCATGTCCTGTGTCTTTGAAAAACCCATCCCTTTCAGCTCCAATGTCTTCTAATAATTTTCAGCTTCATGTCATCATATATTTCTTTAAATTTGCTTCAAAATGAATTCTAAAATCCTTTTTGGCAGTAATAATTTTGGAACATTTTAATGAAACTGAATTTTCTCACCATTTAAACTAAGAATATCAGAAATACTGCCAGTATTGAATTAAATATTGATGAACTGGCTGATTTTAGACAAACAAGTGCTATTTTGAGTCTCTTAATTTTGGAAACAATTGCCTCAGATGTCTAAATATGAGCTGTCATTTGTGAGACCAATGAAAGCAAATTATCTCTCCTTTCCTCGCACCATTGCTGTTTCTGGTGAGAAGCTTGAGAGTTTCATAATTCATTGTGGGTCTAAAGGGCATAATCTACTTTTTTCTCACAGTGTGGCCAGACTAATGTGTCTGACAGGATCTGGTCCTGAGGATAGCAGCTGCTTCATAAATCAGACAGGTTTGCAGTCTGCATTACAAATTGATCCTTAAGACAAATATGTCACCTGTTGCAGCAGAAGTGTTCCAGCTATTATTTGGTACCAGTGACAACAATGCTAACACACCAGCTCACTCCCCATCTGGTTATAGAAGTAAAGATGCTTCCATGTACAAAGAGCTTATGACTAACTGAATGTTACTGTTAGACAGTCTTTTTCCTATTTGTTGAATCTGCACAAGCTTAAATACAGAAGTCGTAAAGAATAAAAAAGGACAACTGGGGAAATGAAACACCAGGCTGTGCATGAATGCGACATTTGCTGAGCTCCTGTTTTTAGGGAAGCCAGACAGTAATACAGGGTTAATATGTGAACCCCAGAAACTTGTGCTTCATGGGATTTGTTTCTTTTTGTTTTATCCCTAAATCTTTGCATAGGTACAGGAGACTGTTAATTCTGCTATAAAATCAGCACCCATACATTTGTGAAACCTTAGTTCAAAATGTGAAAGAATTTCCTTATCACAGAGAATGAGACTCAGATTAAATTCAGCAGTGAAATAACTACATCCTCACACGTCATGGGCCTCTTGCAATGTATTTTCATTTTTTGAGTTGTTTTTCCTAAGGGAGGGAAAAGGTAGTTTCTGAGTAGCCTGCTTTTTGAAAACATCTTAAACTAGGCAAAACCCAAGACATATAAAATCACTGCTCATTTTAACAATATAAGCTGAATTGTATGCTGTGCTGAAAAATAATTGAAGATTAATAAACTCAGGAATGTATCTTACCCACTACATTTTTATCATCATACTAATGGGAATGATGGGCAATTTTCAAATAAAGCTCGATGAAGTCTTTCCATTGTTCACATACTTCAAGGTTGGCTTTTTTCAAATATACCTGTGCTAGTACTGCACCAGACAAGTCTTCTCTGATTTATAACAAGGAATGTCTAAAGGTATATGATTATAATTGCTGCATTGTGGCAGCATTTTTAGCAGGAATATGTTCTTAATGCTGATGGATTTAAAAACTAACCACATCAGGTAGTAAGATCTTACAAAGATCTTACAAAGATCTAACAAAGTCTCAAGTTCTTACACTAGAAGACCTTTCTAATTCTTGAGTTTTGTATTCAGCTAGTATAAGTTCTCAGTTTTGCAAAATTGAAATGCAGTAAAGTGGCCTAAAGCCTAGAGCCAGGAAGAAAGACTGTGACTGTGGAAAGGAAGAGAGGCAAAGCAGGCTAATCCTCAGAGCTGAGTTTTACACGGTATGTGGATGAGAGAGGTCCCAGAATGCTGCAAGAATTTTTGCAAAGAGAAAGGCTTCACCTGTGGGGAGGTATCCCAGTGAAATTATATTGCAAGGGAAGATCAGTGGGGGCTTGGCACACAGAATGCTTTTGCAAGAGCACATAGATTTAGGTCTTTGGGGATTCTTCAAGTGCAACACACTGTGTCTGTCTATGCATTACATAGAACCATGCAGCTGCAGCTGTGGTGATTTTGGGATTACCTTTTCAGATCAAGGTATCCACTTCCTCTCAAATGTGATTTTATTAAACAGTAATGCTGTGGCACTATGAAGGAGATAGCAATAATCTACATAACTAGGTATCATTACAATATTAATGATGGCAATGAAATGACTGCTAATTTTAATCAGCAATGAACTTTATCTTTTGACAGCCTTCAGAGCAACAGCAATATTCTTATTTGAGTTTGGGTTTTGAGGCACAGAATAAATTACTTCCCTGAGGGAGTAACTGTGCAGCAGCCCTTCACAAAATCAGCTCTCTCAGCTGTTTCATACACTTCAGATTTCTCTAAGCATCTCGAATTTGCTGTGGGCTAAGGCATCAGACTATGAAAATGTACATAAACTTCCCATCCAGTGGTAACCTGTTTGTTTGCCTGAGATATTCCACAGCTGATAATTGACAACTGAGGTAGCAAACAAAGTCCAAATTTTGTCACTCTAACAGTACAGCATCCCCCTTCCCTCCTGTGTAGCACTGACTTTCAAATGCCCATGTCTGCTTTTTCCAAAGTATTCAGCCCTCGTGGATACAGATGTATGCTGGATTGCATCAAACATGCCCTATTCCTGCCCATATTGAGCAATCTATTTTATTATTTTTATTCAGAGAACAGATTTCGGTATCAAAGGTTTAAAGTGTTTCTATAACAGAATGGGAAACTACTCCAACTTTGTCAGAAGGTTCATTATGATGAAGTTTATGCATTTGCATCTAGTTCTTGTGCTTTCTCCGATGCTGAATATTAGCTGTTTTCTTTGAGGATCTATCCCACACAAATACAGTTTTTATTGGCAAAAATTGATCTGGCCTGCAACAACTTCTGCAAATCTTAACATTATCCAGCAGAACCTTTTGCAAGCATAACCCAGCAGAAGAATCCATTTCAGCTCTGCCATTCCCCAAGACTCCACTCTCACAGCAGATCACCTCTCTAAAAGTGCAGTGCCATGCACAAGCTGGCCGTGGGGTTAATCACCAGGGCACAGCTCAATACTTTCACTAACAAAAAGCTTGGTGGATGCCTGTGCTATTTCCGTTAAATACTGACTTTCTGTAAAAAAGTTTTACTCCCACTGTTCTCATCTAGAATTCCCTCTCTTCCTCTGTTTAATTATATAAGATGATGCTTGTTTCTTCTGGAGATAAGTCATTGAAAATCTTGACAGGGAATACAGCTTTTACAGCTAATTATTTTTAAAGAGGAAGATGAAGGGATAGGAAAAACATCTTTTAACTATAAGCAGCTTCAGCTCTCACAGTACATGAGCACACTCTGTTGGATTGTTCTGATACTGACTGTGCAGAGGAAATGGTCATTTTGTTTTAAATACTTGAAACTTCTGTTCACAAAAAAAAAAAAAGCAATCTTCCTCATACTAGTCTAATCCTCAAATTAAATATATTCCAAGCTATAATTTCCTGAATCCAAACCCCTAAAATATTAAATGCAGAGATTATACACTGATTACTTGCAGCAAATACATAAAAAAGGAACAGTTTCAATTCTAGCCCAAAGTCATAATGCCATAAATTTAAAAAAAGTAAAAGGAGCCTGGGTGAGTTGTTTCATTACATATTCTCCATTAGTTTCTATATAATGACAAAGGTTTTTACAACAGATGCTCTAAACTGATCTAATTCATCTGAGTACCTTCTGTATCTTCCCCAATAGAGGGAATAGGAAACAGGGGATATTCAGATACAAAAAGTCAGATTATGAAATCGTCCTACTAAATTTATAAGTGGTCCCAGTGAAATCATGCCCAGCTATCAGGTTTCACACAATTTATGGAATAATAAAAAGGCTTGGGTTGAAAGGGGATTTCAAGATCATCTGGTTCCAAACCCCACGCCATGGGCAGGGATGTCACTCACTATACCTGGCAGGTCCATTCCTTTGAATGAATTTCAAAACTACTCCTGCAGAACCATTCAGGCATTAGAGAATTGCCCCTCTTAGAGAACACTGCACATGCAAATGTTTTGCTGAGTAATAAGGTTATAGTCCATCATGAGCTTACATGCTCACGGGGCCTTGTGACAGTGGAATGACAGAATTGTTCTCATTTAGACATTGTTATTGCAATACATGTAGTGTGAATGTGCTCTGCACTCTTATTACAGTGTCTTTGATGATCACTATGATTACTTGAATCAAGTGAAATCCAGTTTCGGAAAGATTATTAACTTGTATATTCCTTAAGCACTTTAGCCTCAGTAATGAAGTTAGAAAAAAGTTGTGCATAGAGACCCATAATTTTTTTTTTCTCATGAAATATTTAAATTAGGACTACTTAATTAATTTAAAGTCAAATCCAATTTATCTCCTCAATCTGAATGCTGTGTTGCATATGATATACTATTGTCACAGCCAGGACTGTAACCAGCATAACCCAGAAAAGCCTTGCTGCAATGCAGCTATGCTCATTTGGATTTCTGCTGTGATAATTCGTAAGTATTTTCTATATTAGTGCTTAGCTTATATATTTTTGTGGACCTTGAGTGAGAGTCTCTCATAGTCTGACACATCCAGTGCGGCCCACATCCAGTCTGTGTGGGCCAGAAAGGACCTGAGTATCACCCAGCTACTTCCTGATCTTATTACATCTGGTAAGAACAAATATTTACTGGCAGTTCATTTCAAACTTTGTTTATTCTCTCCAGTTCTATTTGAACTCTTAAACAATATTTTATTTCACACACTTGGCTGGTCTACTCCCTATCATAAAGGAAGGGTTTCACCAGCTTCCAGTACCGTGACCTTGTCCAGCCTGCAGAGGATAAAGAGTTAATGGAGTACACAAAGACAAAGCGCGCTGGGAGATCTGACCCGTAAGGAGGGATGGCGTGAGAGCCGGCATCCCCGGCGAGTGCGTGCCGGCGCTCAGGTCAGGCGCTAGGGAGGAGCCAGGCCCCCTTCAGGAGTCCAAACCTCTTTGTTTTCCAGGAAAGGCAAAAACCTCAACTCAGACTCCTGAGGGGAAGTACAGAAACCAGACTCAAAAGGGTGTTTTTATCTTTTAATGCCATAGATATTGAGGTCAGCATGCTTCTCAGCAGAGATGGCGCATAGCAGGGGAGCTCTCCCTTTTCTCCCCGAGCTTTAGGCACAACTGCCTTGCAGAAGACAGCTTGTAGCTTCAAAACAGTTTAAAACAAGAAACATAAAAAGGTGAGGCAGAACACAGTGCAAGATGTGATGATGGGTTAGAGAATTGTGCACTTCTAGGATGGGAATTGAAAGAAAAAAAAATTGAAGATATACCAGGGGAACAGTAACATTTATTTTGATTTAGTCTAGAAGTTCTTATTCCTTTTCTATCAGATTTTCAATGGGATCATTACTATAGTCACCATTGCACATTTAAAAGCATAAGGCTTTTTATATATTTGACATGAGTACTAAATGTAATTTAAAACTAGCTTATGCTTTGTCACAGATGAAGCCCCAACTCTTTTACAATCCTCTCCCCCAGACAGATGAACTAAAGCTGTCTCTGTGAAATATAACTGTGCCTTGACAAAGACTAACTATCCCATTTCTTCAAACAGAGATTTTTACATGTGGGAAATTAGACTTGCATTTGTTTGCATCTCTGCAAAAAAAAAGCATCTCTGCTTTTTCTGTGGTTGAAACTCTTGTTACAGAGAGGGGCTGTTCAAGTTTTGTTATAGGCTCCCTCCATTTTAAAATGTTTCCAGTCTGATGTTGAGGCAAAATCAAAAAGATGGCATATGCTGTATTCTGTCTCCAGCCATGGACAATTCTGTGTTTCTCAATCTACAAATGCAGTAGTTTTCCTGAAAATAGTTCTGGAGAGAAAACACAGCCTGCTCTGCAGACCTCTGGCTCTCTAATCTCCCTCGGAAGTTCACATAGTGCTTCATTGTGGTGTTCTTTCTGATGGCATAACCTGAGCCTTTCTTCAGCACCTGAAGGCCATGGCTCTGCTTTATCCACCACAGGTAAAGCAAACCTTATTCTCATCTATTTCAAAGCATGTCTGATCGTTACATCCAAAACTGATCAATGTTCCCCTGCCTCACCTCATTAGTTATGGAAGAAAATGAGACTGTCTCAAAAAACTATAACCTGATCCAAATCAGTCTTGTGTCAGAGAGCAAATAATAATATAGGTCTTGAGTGGAAGAATAAACAGGATAATTATGGGAAACATTTTAAAAGTCAGAGTAAAACTGTGTTGCAGAGAAGGCTGAGTATGCCTGTGTATTAATGAAAATGATAGAAATAGAAAGCACACCTGGGATCCACAAAGATAATGTGAGAAAATATGTGCAGCAGTCAATAATGCTGAAAATCTTGAACTCTGTGGGATGGAGTAGTGTTCAAAGGTATATTGTTAATCTGCAAGGTACACAAATTTGTTGATGGTCCATGTTCATGCTGTTACCTTTCAGGATATCTCAAACAATGTTTAAAATGATTTTTTTAAATTATTATTTGTAGAAAGCTGTTTTTAAAACATGTGCATACAGCAGTATACATCTAATAGTAAACATATTATTATGTTAATATTTAGAGTAATTTTCATGTGATTCTGTTTTAAAGTCACTATGCCAGAGAAGCAGTTGTAAGGAAGAATGAAGGTATTTATTTAGCACTGATAGATTTCTCTATGAAGTTTTAACATCTTGCCTTTTACTTCTCATGTTTACAAGTCTGTCTTCAAAGACTTCTTTCAAGAGGACTTAGTCAGTCGTCCTTATTCCCCTTTGAAAATCAAGGCCCTTTGTGTAAACCTCCTATAAAGCATATAAAATATAGACCATAAAACTGTTTCATGCACAAAAATCTTGGCCCTTATAATTATTTCCTTAATGAAACTGTTCCCATACCTTACTATGGCAAAATGTCATCACTCAGCCTATATCCACAGATTAAGATTCTGCATCAGCAAATAGCAAAAAGCTGAACCTCAAGCACAAATTTTAATATGAGAATAGATGCTATTGGAATGCCAACACGGCTGCTATCATTGCCCAAAGCACTATTGCACATTTACAGGTCATGGGAGCACATGTACTCAGTCTGTAAAGCTGTGAAATTGCCACTGCATGGGGAACACCTATCCCCAGATACAATCAGCAGGATCTGCAAACAGAATGAAGCCTCAGAAGAGCAAACATTTTAATTCTGAAAGATACTGACTATAGATAGCAAAGGTTTAGGGATTCATGCTTGCCTTTATTAATGTTTGAAAATTTAAGTTGATACTCCACATGAAGATATTTCCTGAAATCAAATGGCGTTAAACCAGTGGAAGATAGAGATTAACCTCCAAATACTATTACCATTTAATACTAATTTTTTATGAAATGATACACTGCAAGATGAATCCACAAAGGTGATTTTGACCCAGCATTCTGCTTCTGTAGAGCAATTACGGATGAATGCAGAAGCCTCTCCCCCAGCCTTTGATGCTGAACATCTTCTGCATACACTGAGGCCGTCACATACAATTCAGCTATCACAGGCCAATTTACTGCCCTTATATATTTTTTTCAGAAGAGCTGATCACAGGAGAAATAAAATTGTTTAAAAGCTGTCATCATTCACCCACAAACATTACTCAGTACTATTTTAGAAGCGTTAAATTCCAAGTTAATACCAATATAGACATGCTTTAATAATTTGAATATTCAACACCAATTCAATTACTGTGAACAGCTTAAACCAGAAGAAATACAAATAAGATTTGGTTCTCATTTGGACTAGTTTAAAGGCAGTATGACCTCTATGATATTATCATAGGTCAAATGTTTCTGTTACAAAAGAGAATCCATGTGGAAATGTGCAAATGCTAATCAGTTCTAACATGAAGAGGTGATAATGAAATTTGATCTTCACTTTCTTTTTATATTCTTCCCAAGACATAAAAAGAACACAGGCAGAGAGTGGTCTTGATATGCTTTAGTGAAATATCATAGAATGCCTTGACTTGTTCTGTGATGCCTTTTTGTTTTCACTAACCAGAAAAGATCCTGAAACTGAAATTTAATATATACTTTAAAAATATGAACATACAAATTTCCATATTGTGTATTTTAAAGAAATACAACTAAAGCTATATCCTAGCAAATTTAAGACTTGGACCTTTATCCAAAATATTACAGGTAACATGTAAAGCAGGAACTTAAACCTCAACACTAAAATTTTATTCTGTGTGTTAAGAATTGACATAACCTTTAATAACAGGTAGTGAATTACTTCTGTATGCATTCTGCTGACAAACACTTCACTGAGATCGAATCAATATTCTCAGGTCGAATCAAGTGTTATTCTTAAAAATTAAGAAGTTATTATTCAGTGTGTAAAACAAAAGCAGTCAATAGATATCTGTCTGCCAGAATATTGCATTTGTTTTCAGGCAAACAAAAGGATATTTTTCTTTTTCCGTATCAGAGTTGGAGGTTTCTTCAGCTCAAGAAAATATCTCAGAATGATTGACTCAGTAGTAATAGAAATAATTGAGGTCATTTAGCCACAAGCTTGCTGAATGTGCCAACTACATTGGTAAATGTCAAAATCTCCACAGTTAATACTGACAGAGTTGCAATAATTTCATTTGTGACACACCACAGGACTTTCTTTAGGTTTATGTTCTTGGTTTTCTACATCAGTCAATAAGATGACTCCAAATCACACAACTTCATAAATCTCAACATTTAGAAAGACCTTTAAAGTACTTTGAGACTTAAATATTTTAATACTTAAATTATTAAAGTATTTACTACTTTAAAGTATACTTTAAAGTATTTTGAGACCTCCAGAGTGCACCACAAAGCAGACAGCTCAGTATTAAAGTGATGTTGACACCTGATCGTCCATCTTCAGTACCCCTTGCATGAGGAAGAGTATGTCCCTGTGTGGATGGATGCATTTGTGATTTGCAGGAGATCTGAAGTCTCTCCCAAATCCTGCACTGCTGTCAACAGTAAGACGAGGCTGAACAGGAAGGTGGGGAAAGTTCTCCAGCTGTCATGTTTGAAAAATTGTTTAATCATTTCAAGGCGTGCTAGGCAGGGATTGGCTGCATACAGTGGGTTAGGTCAGCTCTTTGGGGCTATCCTGAGCCTGTGTAGACTGGGTCAACAATCTTCAAGTTCAGAGCTAGGGCTTTGTGTCAGGAAACAAAGTTTTATTAGGTATTAAGGTGTTTAAACCTAAAATCTTTCCTACTTTTTTCCATCCGGGACTTCATTACCTGGAAATCTCTCATTCATATATTTACTTATATTAAAAATAAGATTCCCTTTCTTGAATAGTGACAGGTTTGTATAAATATTCTAGTGCTGTTATTCATTAGACAGTAAACGTTAGTCTGGCTGAGATGAGCTAATGTTGCTTAACAAGCCACAAATCTGAATAAGCCTGTCTATCTGCATTGCAACCATCCAATTTAAATGTATACACACCTCACTTTAAACACATTATTTCAAGTACTGTTTCAGTGCCTTTCTGGCTATTTAATTCAGATGGAATTTATGATGCAATTTTTTAAAATTGTGTTCCCTTGTTTAACATGTTTACCACTGTGAAACTGATTTTTACTTTTGGAGAGGACCAGCACGTGTTGTATGTTTGACATGAGACATACAAGACAGCCCTGTGAAGGAACAGAAATCTGCTTAATGCAGCTCTCCACGTTGCAAGGTCCCTGCTGGCATCTAAATTCTAATCTAATCTGGTGTAATTACATTACTCGAGGAATGCAACCAAAACGTTACCTTCCTAGGAAAGATCTGCCAGACTCAGAAGGAGTTAATCAGTGAACAAAAACACAGGAATTTTATCATGCTACCAATAAATTGATTTGAAAAACTTCTCACATATGAACCTTCTACGAGCCTTGGAATATTTTACAGAGTTATAAATAATTGATTTAATTCATTATTTGTGTGAAATATTTTCAATTTACCTTTTCTCTATTAAGGTCTTGATATGTCATCTATAGAATAACATAGAATATACCTGAACTCTCAGGACCAATTCAGATCATTCTTTTCACTGCTTTGTATTCGATCCTGCATACTTAAGCTGTACTTTATCTAAATAAATATGTTTCTGACTAGTTTAGAAATTGAAGGTAAGGAGTTTGATTAATCTAATTTGCTAAACTTGTCAGAGCAGAGAGAGATTATTGCTATTTGTCAAGAGAGAGAATCTGCCTCTTTTGCAGTATATGATGGTAGGTAATTTCTGATCTGCATTTGCTGCAGTTCAGAACTATTGCTGAAATAACAAGTAAAATACTTTGGGGTACCTTTCATTAATGCTTCATGCTTTGTCTTTTTATCTTTCACAGGCTGCTCAGTGTCAATACAGCACAGTAAGAGAGAATATCTTTAAAATGTTTATGATGAGATTCTATTAAGTTCAAGGATATTGGGAAGAAGAGAGGGATTTAAAAGAGGATGGTTTCCTGTGTTTATTTCCAGCATGCTGAGAAGGGTCTATTCAGAATTAAATTTCCCCACTGTGACTCACTTGAAAATAGGGAAAGCTGAGAAGTGGAAGACTGCAACTGAGTGAAAGTACCTTAAAAACACAAGGCAAACTGCTTATAATTAATGCAAAGTCTAATGTTTCTTGATAATAAAAGTCAAAGGATGTGTTAGAATATTGAGAATACCAAATCAAGCATTAGCAGGTGGATTTTATTTCATTCCAGTGTTCAGTTGCATAGAGTGATGTAGTCTTACAGCTAGGTAGCCTTGTTACAGAAATGACAGGAATAAAAAGCTTAGCTGGAGGAGCAGGGATTCCTAAGAGACTGGTTGGTTACAAAGTGAGAGAGAATTAACAGCAACTTGTACTTACAATTCCTTATCTGCAGCAGTTTTTCTTCTAAAGCTAAAATTACCTCACAAGCTTCTCTCCCTTGTGAAAATATTTTGTGAGGAACAATCTGCTGCTCTACACAATCACGTGCTCAGGGGATACCCTTTTCTCCAAGAGTTAAGGTGCCATATATCCTAGCTCTTCTGATATTCACAGCTCATATGTCAAGACCATACAAGAGCTATTTGGCAAGCCAACCTGACTGTGTACATAATTACTCACTCTGCTTTAGTGGCATTTCTAGACATTTTGTTGCTATCTGGTGTTACCATACAACAACTACATGAGTAAATGAAAATTACTAATTGTCTATAAATTGAGATAAATTTATAAATTTTTCTCAATTTGACTGTAATTATAGAAAGCCAAAGATGGGGAAACTCTACAGTTGTCAATAAACAGACACAAAAGGACCAGCTCCATGTATTAGTGTCTAAGAGAAACAGGGAACCTTACTTTTAATGTGGTAATATTAAATAATTGTGGCTTGAGGACTGAAGCAATCCGTGGGGAAGGAAACCAACAGCAATCCAGCAGAACTGCAGTTCAATATTTTTAGGAAAGAGAGAACTTGTGGGTGATATTGAAATGACAAATAGCTTCCTAAAAACAGTGAGGATAATTTTTTCCTGGATATAGCATATGAAATAGAGCCTCAACTGTAGGTGTAACTCAATAAAACAGAACTTTTTTCCTTGACAGATGACATTGCAATAAAGGCAAAATGAACAGACATGATAAAAATCTATGCTATTTTAGGGTAGTGCTTTAATTTGTGAAGCAATGATCATAAAGTAGTCAATCTGGATTGCAGAATGTTGTTGGGACATAGGACTAGCTAAATAATCAACATAAAATGGAGAGTCTGGTTCCTTTCTATTGTCTGCATATCTCTTCCATCTGTGGACCATAATATAAATTGCTGAATCATATTCAACTTCTCTACAAAATGGTCAGCAATCAAAGTTCTTGAGCACTCATAAAAATCAAAATCCCCAGTCAGTCTGGAAAATATGACCTTTATGAAATAAACTGACAACATGAAAAAAAATGTCATTGAGTATGGAGAAATACAGTGAATCCCAGCTGCTAAACTGCTATGTCATCCAAACTCTTCTCACATGAACATCAATGTGAATTATTCTACTGAAAAAATATGCCAAAATTATACAGTGGTCTGAAAACCCTTTCAGTCTTTAACCAGTTGTTTCCTTGCAAACACTTTTTGACTCTCTTAACTGTTTTTCTTCAGCACAAGAATAGCTGCCATTCAAGAAAATATCCATACCTAACACCTGACTACATGCTGAATTACCCCATCCTAATTTACATATGAGTCAATTGCCTATGAAATAAACGTGACATCCAGAGAGAACAGTTTGCTACAGTTTTCCAACAGTGATTTGCAAAAAGTCCAAAATCCAACCTTGTAACACTTTTTCCTCATAGCCTGTGACATGTCCTACAAGTCTTGGCCCAGTTTCCTGGTATTCCCCTCAATATAGGCTTTAAGGGCTTTATATTTCTGAGACAAATTCAACATCCACCCTATGTTTGCAATAAGGATGTGAACCAGTAAAGTTTTTCATTGATATTTATATAGGCTTGGAATTTCTGATGGTTCAGACTTCCAGCTGAACTTTCTGACTTCCAGCTAAAGTATTTGGGAGCAATAGGATGGTGCTTGCTACCTACATGAGGCATCCAACTACAGTAGATAATGTTAGTGAGCTTGATGCCTTATCCAGCCAATGGAGAAAGGCACATGGGAACGTCTACATTTAGATGCACCAAGACAAATGCTGTGATTATTTACCTGGACCTTGCAGGGTCAAACACAGGAGACCACTTGTTTTTGAACATTTCTTTTGCACGGGTTTATAAACATGCCCAGCAGAGGGAAGTATCTCTCTGTGTTTTGAACTCCCAGCCTCTGACCAAGTAGGAGCAGCCTGAGCTGACACCCCTGAGCTGACATCCAGAGCAAGGGTAGCCCTTGAGCTGATGAAAATAGGCATTGAACCACTGAAGTGAAATTATTTTAAGAAAGCTGAAAGAGTTTCCGTAGTGTTTCCCCATGCTCTGCAATGGGGCACTGTGGAGACAGGACATTTGGTTACATTATTTGAGGTTCACATGTGCCATATTCAAAATGCCACAAAATAGCACAATGAAAATACTTTCTAGAGAGAGAAGAAAAAGATTATAAGTCAAATAATAAATCTGATGGCTATATCATGTTTTAAGATTATAAAGTCAAATAATAAATCTGATGGCTACATCATGCTTGAAGCAGCTAATCTAAAAAGCTACATAAGAGGAAGAGAAAAAACTAAAATGCATCTGGCTTGTTGTCCAAGACAGCTTTCTGTCTCGGGTATGAGAGGGAGACAGCTCCTTGATAGGCAGATGGGGGTCTACAAATCAGTGCTCATGACAGGAGGTGAGGGAGGCAATCCCTCAGCCTGCTCTCCACATTTCCAGGAGGATCAGAGCAATGACAAATTTCAGCAACTGAGATAAAGGAGGGCACTGCAGTAGTACTGCAGATAGAAGGAGCACGTCACACTGCAAGTTTGTCATGCCAGCATTTGTAGGGCCTTAAGAAAGAGGTATGTTGATTTCAATTGAAGATTTTCTCTCCCTCTTCCAGCTTCACCCCCACCAAAAAACCCACCCAAAATTAAAAAAACACCAACAACCCCAACACCAAACACACCAAAAACCCCATAAAAAACCCTCCTGGTTTAGATTTAAGAGGAACTCAGACGGGAACGTACTGCTCATTGGACAGTTAAGTTTTTTTTGTGTTGCAGCATAGTAGGAAACCTGCTGTGAAGGTTGAACTATGCTTTCTCCGGCTTAGTTCTAGTGTTGCATGTGATTTTAGACTAGAAAAAATCTGAATGGCTGGAGTTTACAGAGGAATATTCCTTGCTTCCATACCTATGGAAATATCCTATGATTGTAAGTCAGCTGCTCAAAGCAGATCCTAATCACTGTGAGTGAATGGCAGAGAATTACAGATTCTTCCTGCATTTTGACTGATCATCATTTCACCCTTTTTCTGATCTTGGTGACAAAACAAAGGACACTATTATAGAGCCACATTTGCTACCCATCGTCAATCTTTTCCTCAAGATCAAAATGTTTATTTCTCATAAAAATTCCTACACATTATATGGATTCTGCACTGGTGACCTTTTCTTATTGCCATGTAATAGCAACACTATCTTTCTGTTAGTCACACACTTCCTTGCTTCAAAGGAATGGAGACTTTTTTTTGCACTTAATTTGAAGGGGGGTGTTATTTTAAAATCCCATGCTTGTATGAACTATTAATTAACGGCTCTTAGGATATGGTCAAGTTATGAACTATGTTTTTGGAGCCTCAGCTCTTCAAAAGAGACCAGCAGCAAACTGAGGCTTAAATTGTCACTCACCAAATAGATAATGACACTTCTTCAAGACTCCGTCATTTGATCACTGGTCCCTGTGTTAGTTCTGTTAAGTACTTCTTTGGCCAAGTGTCAGGTTTAGCAAACACTGTGCAATTTGAATCTTCCAAGTAGATTGTACAGGAATGCACACCAACTTATCAGTGCTGGGGAGAAACAAGGAGGAAAAAACCTTGACAGCGTTGGATTTCAGGCACGTATTGCTATCACTAACACTGCCTTTGTTCTGTGCATGAAAGGTATTTACACAGACTGTATCTGAAAACTGGGTTTGGATGGTTTATCACAGCTAGATCTCGCTGTTCTACTTCTTTGGATTGAATGTGTGCTTTTCCATCTGAAGAGCTGGATTCCACAAATTTCAAATGTTTTGCTGCACCTCTATTTATGGAGACTTTTACTAGATCTCAAAGGAGGTCGGGTCTCAGGGAAAAGGACCATCAGAGAAGATGAGATCCAAAGATAGGAGATTAATAGAGAACAGCTTCTAAAGTGGTCCTATTTGTGTTTCAGACAGAAATCAGAGTATCTGCCTTGGAGTAAATCAGCTCTTCTGTTTGTGATTTAAACAAAGCCTTTTCACAAAGCTACACCTAAGGTGGGATAAACAGACCAGACCTACGGGATCTGGCAAAATTAGTTTTTGTATCTGCATAAGAGGAATGCATTAAACAGCCATAATTCAGGATACCACAGGAAAACATAGACCATTTAATAGTTAGGAATAATTTGCAGCAAGGGCCACTGATACTTGCCTCTGTACAGTCATGATCCAAAATTGTACTGCCAGTGCAAACCAGAACATTACACAAAATGATCTCTCCCTGCTGTGCTCCTGCACAGCATAACCTTTGTCACAGACAATGATTTTAATCATCTTACCAGAGATTTGGAACAGCCTGCAGGTGTTTTTACCCTTAAGAAATCTTACTCCTAGGAAGAGACAGCCATCACCTCTGGGTGGTTTGATTATTTTTCCCTACCAAATTCATACAGCAATATAAAAGATTTCTCCAATGTCTGTAACAAAAACATATTTTGCAATTGAAAAATTTTATTTTTAAATTTGTCTTTATTTTTGAAATAAAGCTCTAATGGCAGAGGCAAATCTTCCATTCATATTTGAGACACTACTCAACATATTCTCTGTTTCCTGGAATATTTTCAGTAAAGCAAAATACAGAGTGTGGACCACAGTTTTTGTTTTTTTTCAGTCCATGCCAAACCTGAAGCCATAAGTCTGCAGCTGGCTGCTATAGAGGTGAAATGTCAGAAATTTACTTCATGAGAAGCCCTGTGACAGAGTGCAGCTGGTCTATGTGATCACTGGGAAGCCTAACTTTACACAAGTGGCCTTATCAGAGCATAAGAGAAACAACTTTCCCCTGAAGCAAATCTTTTGCTTGGAAAAAGGTTATTGATTCTGAAGACACAGTATCAAACACCGCATTATTTTCTCTTGAATTCTTCTTTAAAAATTCCCTTGCTGACAGACTCTATGATTAAATATATCCTCAAAAGATTGTTCCTCTCTATTTTAAGGGCTATCGCTGTTCCTGAGATTCACAGCCTGTCTTTCAGTGAGCTAGCTTGGAGAAGCATATTGTCCCAAAGTTGCATTTCAGTTTGAGCTGGAAGTAGTGAAGCTGCTCCTCTGGGGGAGAAGTGAGTCTTTTGTGTGTAGGAAGAAAGAGGAGGCTTAGTTGGTCTGCAGCCCTAGGCACTGTGTTACCCAGGACACAGACTTCACAGCAAAGGAAGAGAGCAGCCTAATCAGGTCCTGGAAGCTGAATCTGACACCAGTATCACCAGGGAAAGCACTGTGTCACATTCCCTACTGCTGAAAGGTGGGATAACTCGGTGCTTTCTGCATCTTACACATTCTGGGCAGAAAAAATTTAACAGGAGAGTGCAGGAAGCCATATTTCAGAGGTCTTCCAGGGTCTGGGAATCAGTCCAGGTACATAAGCCTTGAAATCTGCCCTTTCACATTATATAAGAAAGGTGAGATTTTTTTTTTTTTTCCTATTAGACTTTCATTCAGTAATCCAGAAGTTTTCAACTATGTGTATCTGTGCTATAAATAACTGCTCATCTATGAAACAAAATATAAATGCAGTGCTTTGCTTTTGTTGTAAAGCGTCTCCATGTAACTTCCTTTCGTCTGCACTTGTATCAGAAGGGGACAAAGGGTTTTGCAGACCTATGTTTCATTCTACCTTTGCAAACAGTACCCTGGAGATGAGATCATGTGGTTTAGCTAGGTCATTGCAAGCAAATACAGGATTTTTCTGTCTCAGTTACCCTGGAATACTTGTGTCAGTGACAGGCATTGACAGCCAGCAGTGTGAAGGAAGTTCATCCTAAACTGGAGTTTATGCCATTTCTCTGGCATGTAACGCTCCTCTCTTTTTTACATACATATTCATTGCTACCCAATTCCCCAGTTCTTTCCTAATTCTAGACCTTAAGAATAAAGCCCTGCTAAGTTTGGAAATGTCAGACTGAGTTATTTCCTTTTTTGTCTGAAGATGGAAGCCATGTTGTTATTGCAAGAAGGTGATCCCACACATCTTTCTGTTAAAATTAATGATGATGCTGCCATGCAGTGAACTGGACCAGATGACTGATCTCGTTAAAAAAAGACCCAGAGAGGAAACAAACCATTAAGATATCCAGTGACTAAGTCCAAATGTGACATGGAAGTAAGGTCACAATTTTATCACCAGGATTATCAAGTCATTGCAAATATCTGGGTGCAACAATGTTCCTTAATCATGTGTGTGTTCCCTGTTTGCCTTCAGGACTTGTAGCAAACCATGGCCTCTTTCAAAAGCACCTTGTTTAATTAAGTATGGCAGTACCAGCTTCTCTGAAAATGTTGAGGTGACATCCATTTGTACCACTGCAAGGCCCAGTTGGCCTTGAATCAGTTCAGCATAATAGCATGTATTGAATTGCTACTAAAAGCCACTTACAGAATTTAATGCTTTTTCTTTCATCTTAATTCACCTTTTTTTTTTTTTTTTTAAAGGTAGAATTTTATAAATATGGGCACGGCAAATATTTCGTTGTAAAATAATCAAAACTGTAAAATAAATGCTTTACAGAACTTTATGTATCATTTATAGTAATGTCTTGCCAAGGTGCCAAGTTTTTATTTTGGTTTCAGCCTACATTTAATTCAAGATATACACTGCATTGCACTAGATATGTCACTTTGTTGTAATTATTCATACTTTACATACACAGTAGTGTCCAAGCCATTTATTGTTTTAGAGCTATAGTCAAAATGAATTACTCTTTGATTATTGATGTTTCTAGTGGAATTATTCAGTCACCACATTAAATTGACAATAATGTTCATTATTTGACAGAAAATAGGTGAGATCCTATATCACTGCTGTAGCTGTCAAGCACTGCCATAACCTTTCATGTAATCCATTCTATCTTTGGGCAAAAACTTCAAGGAGAGAAGGACGCTAGTTGCAAGCTTTCCCAGTTTTTTATAATCAATTTTCCCTAAGTTTAAATTCCTTTTTCTGTCAAAATATACTATTTTTTTTTTAAGTTATTGCTTCCTTCAAAAGAAGTCTATAATTTCTGAGGTATCATCCCGCATTCCTCAGACTTATTAGATGCAGAGGAATAGGGAAAGGCTTATTTCCTTTATGGCCATGGGATTTGCAGACTGAGACGGGGCTTGACATGACTCATTGTTACTGTCCTAATGCCATATTCTAGTGCAATGTAAAGCCTGTTTGATCCCTGGTTAAAGCCAGTTTTGAAAGGTTTGTTCCTCTGTAATCATGAGTTGTTTCATTTGTTGCTCCTTTCCATTTGATGTTATATGTTTTGGAAATGTGAGAGCACTTTAGATTGGGATCTGAGGTTGGGTTTATGCTTTTGTGATAGAAGTGACCTGCTCCATCTGATTTGTATAACTCACAGCTGCTCTTGAGATGCTGCCCTACCCTACACTACCAATATCCATCCTTGGGTGTTATTTCCTCACTAGTCCATAAATAAAATCAATATTTTTTCATGGCTTTCAAGGCATGTTCTCATCCATTTGGCAAAACCATAATGTCTAGAGATGTGTTAAATCAGATTGCAAACTTTGGACGTGCAAAATAGCATGTAAAGCACATAAGATCAAAGGCAGAGGTATTTGGGTACCTAAATTTACATTGACCTCATGGGAATTCAGGTGTATAAAGCCTAAATATATTCGATATTTAGGTTAAAAAAAAATTAAATTGATCATGGTACACTGAAATATGACCCTTTTTCTAGGATATATGAGCCAGCAACACTCTCCCAATTCTCTTTTCACAAGAGATTTTCCTCACAGCCTTGTTGTATGTCCTCTTTCTTCTATTCCCTTGTTCCTTCTTCAGCAGTTCCTGCCTCAGATGCAATTCAAATTTCAAATGTCTACTATATTTGAGACTTGATTTTGTCTTTAAATCTCTGAAAAAAATATCTCAGGATTTCTCCTATGTCTTATTTCTTCTATCTCTTCTAAAATAATTCCTCATCTGGCCTCATTGCACTCCTTCACTTTTCTTTCTTCCTTCCTGCCTCCACTTTACCTTTCATATGAGTATCTCTTTCCATCAGAGAGTAGAATTTGGGCTTGTCTACAAAGCTGAGCAGAGACAGAAGCCTGTTTGCTCACACTCTCAGCTGACTGAGTAAAATCCAGTTCCTGAAAGCTATACATCATGTTCATCCATCCCTGAGCCTGCACTAGTAACCTCAGCAGCTCTGTGAATTTCACTAGCTGAGCACAGCTGTGGCCATCTCAAAGCTTCAGGTAGGGGAGGGAAAATCAAATTTTGCTTCCTCAAGTATAAAAGGCTGGGGCCGTCAATGGAAAGAGAGAATTATGGGAAAGAGGATTTGCAGAAAGATGCAAGATAGACTGGAGAAAGTTGAGTTTTCTGCTTCCTGGAATGGTAAAGAATATGGTAACAGCAGTAGCTGAGAGAGCCCATTCCTCACTGAGCAGTATCTATCACATGTGTACCAAGTCACCTGTGTGACATGTTAGAGCCACACTTTCAGCAATACCCAGCCCCAATCCCCAGGGCTCTGACAATTCAGAATAGTCTGTAAAGGGATGGAAATAACATTACCCAAACCAATCCACTGTCTCAAATGGCTTGCTTACCATGTTTTGCCTTGATCTTTCTGCTTGTTTTTGTGAATATCAGTATCAAAACTCATCCATCCAGCACTGAGGACAGAGGGACATCACAGCATTCAAACGCCACAGTTAAACCTGAGAGCAGTCAGATCTGAGAGCTGTAACATAGCAGCAGAAGTAGTAAAGTGTTGGAGCTTCATCTTGCAAAGATACTTCAAAAACACAAGGCAAACTGCAGTTTCTGTGCTACAGTGACAGGAGAGCAATCAGCCCATGTTCAAGCTGTGTTTTTGCCATAATCTGGTACAAGCCCTGTGCTGAGACATGATTCTGCAGCAGAGCAGCAGTAGCTATAGCAGACAATTAAATCAGTGCTGGCAGCATCATATTCCCCCTTTTGGCATTGCTGCTTCTTTAACAAACCTAATGTACTGCCCTGCCTGACTAGAGGAACAGTGCCCAGTTACTGCTGGTATAAACTGGGCCAACTCTGTTAGTTCCAGGGTTGTTTCTGACCCTTCAACAACACTGAAATTAAGACATGAAAGTCATGTTCAAATTTTGGCTCACAGATTTTTGTCGCAGTATCATCACTCTCACTAAATCCTAAAGGAAGTTGGCATATGTAGTGCAGGCTTTTTTAAAGAAAAGAGATACAAAATTTCACTGAAGGAACATATGCACGTTTCATGATATTCCGGATTCAAAAAATCAGAAAAAAAATTTAAACAATAAATTTCAGCTAATGACATTGCTGTGAGATAAAATATAGTAACTTTTTTTACACGAGTT
Source organism: Promerops cafer (assembly GCA_013398275.1). Classification (NCBI taxonomy): domain Eukaryota; kingdom Metazoa; phylum Chordata; class Aves; order Passeriformes; family Nectariniidae; genus Promerops; species Promerops cafer. The sequence goes on along the minus strand of VZSE01001569.1, from coordinate 43,227 downwards.
AGCGTTTTTTTGAAGTAATATGTTAACTCCCTCTGTTAACTTTTAGATTTTTTGATCTTCATTTAATTTGGCTGAATAAAAGTATACTATCTTTTATCTCTAGATTTTAAAGCCCTAAAACTTTGTTGGTGGAAAGCAATGAAAAACTCATACTAGCAAATTGCATTTCTGTTTTCCCAGTCTGATCTCTCTTCAGCCACATTCAGCCAAGAATTCAGCCTCCTGGAAGTACTCCCACAGCATGCCAGGGGAAATCAAAGGGACTTAGAGCCACTAAGTGAAACATTTGGGAATTTGACATGTAACTGGTGACTCCCATAACAGCATTACATATGTTGTTATTAAGCAGGTGTTTCTGAAGAAGGACTTCGGACCAACAGCTTATTTTTCTTACAGTTCATCCTACTTCTGTGCCAGATGCTCAGGAATGCCAGAAAACATATTCTCAGGCATGCACCTTTGTGGAATGTCACGGGATTCAAAAGCAGGAAAAACCTCACAGGAAAAAAATTTTGTATTAGTCTGCACATCTCTGTATGATTTGTAACACTAATTGCTTTGCACATTCATTGTGTAGATGTCAGCAGTACACCTCTGCATGTCTGCTTTTTAGGAAAACTTTTCCAGAAGTCACTTCTCTGGTCACCTGGTTCTTCTATTTGTTTTCTAAAAGACTATTTGCATTTGAGTAGCCTTTTGTACTCACTGTGCTGGGATAGCTTCACAAGGTGAAAAACCCACTAGAATTATACCCTTAAGGATATATGTTTTCTAAAAAGCAGGTGGCATTTCTTTTGTCCTTTTGAATGAGTTAGAAACTGATGCATTTAGGGATATCGTGGAGGGATGGATAAGCAATTAGTTTAAATTGGGGTAGTTACTTGATTATAAAATAGGAGCCAAAATTATGGTTAAAAGTTTTCTTTTCAAATGAAGAAATGTTTTTACAGCTTTCACTTCAACTTTATAATCCTCAAATAATGGATATATCCTCATGCCCTGCAAACAAAAATATTAATATTAGCAAATAATTTCAATGTCTTTAGGCCACATTCCACTCCTGGTGTGGCAAGATTGCAAAAGCTCAATGCACCCTTCCTTTCCTTCAACAATAAGCATGTTCACTTACTTCCCTGCATCCAAAAGACTGACTTGGAGGCTTATCTGGCCCCGCTATTCTGCAACCAAATCAGATTTTCAGCTTCTGTCTGTATTTATGAAACTACTCCATCTGTGGAAATTCTTCAGCTGGAACCTGCTTTTAGTGGGTTTCACTTCTGTCCCAAGAACTTGATTGAATGGTGGATGTGGCTAGTGAAACAATGAGCCATCTTTCTCCTACCTACCAAGCCTATTTCTGACCTGCTTTTCTTTCCTCATTCGTGTCTTGACCCCAGAACCAGTAAGTTTTTTATACACTCTCCCTGTAGGTAGGGAGGCTCATATGGGCATTCATAGCCACTCACAACGAATTCCTTCCAGCTCAGTGTGTTCAGACATTAAGTTCCCAGACAAGAATTTCCTGAGACGCTGCTGTCTGGATTTTCATCTCTTGTTTCTCATGAGGGTATCGGCATCATCGCTCGTAACCTCAGTCATCTAACAATAGCACATATATAATGTATTATACTGCAAGATGGCTCTGTGGGGCTGTTTTTTGACCCATGTTTTTAGGGAAAAAAGCAGGCTGTAATAGAGAAAGGTCAGCGTAAGCCCTAGACAGCTCTCAAAGCCCTCTCCTCTCAAGGGTTAGGCTGTGGTGTACAAAAAAGGGGAAACTCAGTTTGACAGTTCTGGAAGAAGTATGCAGGAACAAACACAAGGAGGCCTATGTTACTCAAAGCTTCTTTGTAACATAAGAGGTACTTCTAATGTGACATGACTCAACATAAGGATGGGCAATTTAAACACATTTGCTTTACATATTTCCGTGATAGTTTTGGAAAGTTACAAAGTGCTATTTTTTTGTGAAACAGAAATATCTCCTTAGCTGCAGAGAGTGGATCAAATTAACTACAGCTTACCACCATTTGAGTTTTGGCAAGCCATAGGATAAAAGGAACTTTCACATCATATGCAGACGTAGTATTTTACAACATCTCATTCTTCTATCTAGTTCTGCATTCTAAAGAATACTATAAACCATGTGGTATTTTTAGGAGTCAGCACGTGGCTTCTCCAGTGACACATTTTCCCTCCCATTTAGATGGTATTTCAGTACATTTTCTTATCCTGCCTGTCATTTCAGGTCAGACTGCCCAGTCAGTCAGCTTGATGTTCTGGACACATCTGCTGTTCACACTCACGTTAGCTCCACTGGGCTTGTGCAGTGGGAGAGAAACTTTCTGGAAGCAACACAGGGATGCTGTGCCCACAGTAAGAATCAGATGAGATAACACCCAACGGTGTTATGGATCCCTCAACCAAGAGCCTGGTAAATGTAACACAACACATCCCAACAGCATCAACATTGCAGGTGCTGCTTGTACAGGCCACGGGAGAGCACAGTGACATTTGGGAGATAGGGGATGTTGGATAGGGGATGTTGAATATCAGTAATGAAGGAAGGGGAAAAAACTGTCCTGTAGGCCTGGAGTAAAAAAGCAGAGCTCCCCGTACTACCTCATAGTAATACTTCTTGGCAGTGAAGCTGTGGATGTGCTCTTACCTTTTCTGTGACTGCCTCTGTCCATACTTGTGGCTGATGAGCTGTATCTCAGCACAGCTTCTAAAATGAAAGTAAGAGGGGAGATCAGTGTCATTAATTTCCATTTCTCAATTGTGAATGCAAAGTTCTATATGGGAACAGAACAGTATAAAACATTGATCTAATTCTCATGGTATTAGGAAGGAAGAAGTCTACCTTTGCATGGAAGTCTCTGTACAAAGAGAGTAAGGCACAGCTCTGTGAAAGCTCCAAGGCCAAAGCAGAGGAAGACAAATATCTGATGGGTCTTAGGACTATGGCTTTATTCTGATTCTACACACATATGTTCTCCTACCACATATAAGGAAAATTGAAGTGCAAAAAAGTACACTAACCTGTAGCAAAAACATTACATATAACCCTGACATAGAATCTGACATGTATTGCTCATTAAAAAACAAAAACAAAACAAAACAAAACCAAAAACTTTGTATAGTTTAAGGGCCCAAAGTAAAGCAACCTTTATTTATAAAATAAGATCAGTCCTTAAATAAAAAACACAGTAATTTTCAGTATATGTCCCATAGCCTCTTCCTCTCTCCATATGAAATCTAGGTGTCTATGGAAGGTTTGCTATATAGGATTTTGCACTGTATTGTTGACATAAACATGTGGGATACATTGTGCTCTGAACATGTATTTTAGATGAAGTAAACTGGCCTTTGGAGATCTTTAGTTCAGTCCCAAAAAACTAAATAAGAGGTATTCAACTTTGACCAGATACCTAACTTTAAGATGTTGGGGTAAATGAGATAAACTCCACTCTAAGTTTACACAAATTCTAACAAAGTACAAGAATTTTAAAACTCTTATCTACCTTTGTTTATAGTTCTGTACCTTGTACTATGTTCCTTGAATCCCACACTCTTATCTCTAAGAAATCATTATTTTCATTCATACTTACTGAGACATGGAGAATTTGTTTGCTGTGCATAACAGGTAATCCTCTAAAACCAGAAAAAAAATGAAACCTTTTTTAACATACTGTAGTGTTATAGCACAAAAGACTCCACATCATTTCTAAGAATTGAAAGTATTAGCTGCATTGTTTGGAGAAGGCCCAGGTGGACAACAGGAGCAACTTGCTTTGTTGCCTGTCTGGTGAATTTTACAGTACTCTTGTCTGGACTGTGTAAGTGCTCTAGTGAGTAGCTGGCAGAACAGTAATAATCAACAGCAATGCCCCATTCAGTCAATCAAGCCTGGGCTGTCTGGGGAGCTGAACCACAATTGTACAAAATTTTCTCTTCAGTAGAAAAACAGATTAGCAGTTGATAGATTTGGCACAACTCCACACCCACATAGAGCAGGAAGTGGCACTCTGCTGCCAGTCTGCTCCAGTCCTCCAGATGCACAACATAAGGTGCATCTGGATCAGGATTCCAGGCTTCAAGTGCTTTGTGTGTGTACTGCTGCTCAGATTAGAGCCTTCCTACAAAAGGTAGAGGTGATTGCCTCTGGCATTTACATTTGATTAAATACATTTTTAGCTTATCTGCTTAAATATTATCTTCAGAATAAACTCTGTGTTAAGAAAACCTTCTTTACAGACAGACATGCAAAAATGGCATAATTATTTGCTTCTAATACATGTAAATGCTTGTTTGCAAGAACAGCCACAGATTTTTGTCACACAGATGCATTTCAGAGCTTAGTTCGTAAAATTTAACTTTACTAATGCAGACTATTTAACTAATAGTCTGAGTTGACTGCTAAGATTTTAGGTCATGGATTTTTTCTCTCTGGTTGCCTGCATTTCCTATGTGAAAAGAACACTTTCTGTCCTGGGGACAAGAGATGACTAAGCAAAACCTACTGCTGCATTATATGCACAATAAACATGGAGATTTGGTAAGATGTGGTAACATGTCCACTTGACAGCTACAGTATGTGGCTCAGCTGTTGTGGAGCTACCCATATTTACTAAAACCAGAAGGTGGCAACAAAGACTGTCTGACATTTGCAATAGAAAGGCCTGAAAACACACTTGAAAACCTTTATTTTTGCAAACAGATATTAATGTAAGCATGGGAAGTCACTTTCTCTGCATTAGTCTTAGGAGCTTGGGGTAGGCAGATTTCTGGTAATCTCTAAAGGTACAATCTAAAGTATTATGAGTCCCTCAACCCAGATAAATTATTTTTTAAGAATCATTATGAATGAATCAATTTGTCTGAGATTAGTAAATATATAATACTGTCCTAATATCAAGAAATGTATTTGTTATCTGTAAGAGTTTAGTTACTCATCTTGACAAATATAACAACATATACATTATCTATGCACATGGTTTAGCTGGCACTGTCCATCTTGGCTATCAGTCACCTAACCTAGGTTTTATCCCTCCTCACCTGGATTTTCTTCTCTGTCAGACTCCTGGACAGAACAGAAGGACAAAGTGCCTTCTCTGTTGTAGTACCTAGTCAAACTAACCTTGCTTATGACAGGCTGTACTAGAAGTAAACTGAATGGGTTGATAACCTAATTCATCTACCATCATCCTGAAGCACCATTCATCACATTACACCTTCTCTGAAAATCAAATATTTGATTCTGCCCTCAGTTCTATCTCATATTTCCATGTTATCTGTTCATCTGCTGCCTCATTTGCTATCTCTTAATTTTTCAGATTTTACCTACATCACTTCATAAACTTAAATGAAATTTCTGTGGGGTATAAGGTGTATGATACATATTTTTTTTACAATTTCCAGATTTATTTTATTTTATTTTTATTTTTAAGAAATTTTGCTAACTAGAGAGTTTATAAACTAAATACAATTTCCACACTCTGTTTTTCCCTCTATTTTTTGTGACTTTTGAAGACTGCAGAAAACCTAAGCAAAACGTATTGACAAGAATTCTGAAGCTGGCTGCCCACATGCTTCTTTGTCTAAATTCATCCTTTTACTTTCAGTTATTCTCTATTCTGCTACAGTAACCTTCTACCTATAATATTAGCAACATTTAGATATTTTGAGTCACTTATCTTACTCTTAGTCGTTCCTTAGCCAAACTATTCAAATTTTTCCTGATGTCCCACCATAAACTGATTCTCTCTTTTCATCATTTTTGTATTACTCTTCTGACCAATCTTCAGCTGCTCAATATCTTTATAGCAATGTGGTGTTCAGAAACTGAGCCTCTCAATTCTAGGATTTTGTGGTATTAACTGCATAGTTACTTGGGGCAGTGTATTATGCCTGCTCTGTCTTGTGTTCATCCATGTTGAGAGCTGAAAAGTAAGGATTAGAGAGCTGCAGCCTGTCGAGGAGGAAGCACAGAGCCATCTACATTCCATTCTTCAGCAAGCACATTGAGAAATCTCGTTCGGGCAAGTACCTGCTTACCCTGCATTAGGCACCACACTTGCATGTCAGTTATTAAGCATATCATCAGATATATATATATGGTAAAGTGTGCATTTTGCAATTATTTCAGAACAAGCATGAGATGATGAGGTAGTGAAACATAATATTGGCTATGAAGTAATTATTTGGAAACTTTTCAAGAAAATTGAAGGAGGGGTATTGTCAATTTTACCGCTGAAAGTCAGTTTGGTGACATGATCTAAAAAAACCATTCAGTTCAGCCAGTTCAGCTCTTTTATAACAGGTTTTCTTTGGAATAACAGCTTTCTCCATCTATATTGTAGTTTCTTGAAATCACTTGTCAACAAAAATGCAACTTACTGACCTTACTGGATACTTTTCGAATTCTCCTTAGATTTCATTACGAAATAAGAGATGACTCACTAAAAGCATAGAAGTAGCATCAGCAAAGGAAAAATATTTTCCTCATCTGCAGAAATAAACTAGACTCTCTGAAAGAATATTTATTCTCTGCATACATCTGTGAGAGCAGATAACAGTGTGCAACTACCAAAGATTAATGCTGGCATAAATGCTGGCTCACTTATGATGGCCACTATCAGAGGAAAAGTATCAACTGAATTAATGGGGAGTGTTGACCTTGGCTGGCTGCCAGGCGCCCACCAAGCTGCTCTATCAGTTCCTTTCCATCACTAGAATGGGGTAGAAAATAAGATTAAAAACTTGTAGGTGGAGATAAGGACAGGAAGATTAGAGAGAAATTACTGTCACAGGCAAAACAGACTCAATTCAGGGTAAATAATTCAATTTAATGACAATTAATGATAAGCTGATATTGAGAAATATGAACAAACATAAAAAACACCTTCCCCCACCCCTCCCTTCTTCCAGGCTCAGCTTCACTCACAACTTGTCTGCCTCTCCATCCCAGCAGCACAGAAGGACAGGGAATGGAGGATGCAGTCAGTTCATCACATGTTGTCTCCGATGTTCCTTTTTCCTCACACTCTTCCCTGCTCCAGCAGGGGGTCCCACACACTGGCACTAGTCCTTCATGAACTCCAGTGTGGGTCCATCCAGAGGGCTACAGTTCTTCCCCAGCTATTCCAGCATGGGTCCCTTCCACAGAGTGGAAGAGCCTTCAGGAACAGCCTGCTGCAGCATGGGTTCTCCATGGGGTCACAAGTCCTGCCAGCAAACCCGCTCTAGAGTAGGCTCCTCTTCACAGGGACACAGGCCCTGCCAGGAGCCTGCTCCAGCACAACCTTCCCAGTGGGTCACAGCCTCCTTTGGGGCATCCACCTGCTCTGCTGTGGGGTCCTCCATGGTCTGCAGGTGGATCTCTGCTCCACCATGGACCCCATGGGCTGCAGGGGCACAGCTTCCTCACCATGGCCTGCACTATGGGAGCACTGGGAGCACCTCCTTCTCCTCTTTCTGCTCTGACCTTGGTGTCTGCAGGGCTGCTCCTCTCCCATTTTCTCACTTCTCTGTACAGCTGCTGTTTTGCAGCAGTTCTTTCCCCTTAAATATATTCTCACAGAAGCACTGTGACCCCTGTCACTGATGGGCTGGGCCTTGGCCAGTGGTGGGTCTGTCCTGGAGCTGGTAGGAGCTGGCTCTGTGTGACATGGGGGAGCTGCTGGTGTCTTCTCACTGCAGCCATGCCTGCAGCCCGCCTTCCCACTGCCAAAACCTTGCTCTGTAAACCCTGAAAATGCCATGATGGATTTTAGTAACGTGGTCAAGTGTGCGAACAGCAGGAGACAAAGAGACACACAGGGAGATATTCTGTTATTTCTCTGAATTTCATCAACTGAAATAGGCATCTAGTCTAAACTACTTTGTAAGTTAACCTCTGCAGTTAGCGGAGACAGGTATCTATAGAGCCATTTATCCTCTCTTAAGGTAAACACCCTAGATCAGTAGGACAACTCTTTGCAGCTGGTCTGTCTCTCAGTTGACTTTTGGACAATTGGTTTGGATTAAGAACTTGACCTCTAGACAAACAAACTTAAGTCGTTTGAATACCATCTGTACATATTTGAGTATTTTGAGTATTTTTATTTTTAATGGAATGCATATCCTTATTTCTAGCATAAGGAACAGAAACAGAGCAAAGACAGAGGCCCTCAAATTGTTGACAAGGGAGTAATATCACCACTTACATAATTTTTCAGAAAGGCAAAATTGCCTTTTTGGGGTTGATTAACCCATTTAAAGAGATTAACTTTATTAATAGTATTGAAACAAGTAGGAGCTACAGGTGTGTGCTAGAAATTTGTACTGCTGGGACCTGTGCAATAACAGATCTTAAATCAGTGCAAACAAACAGAGAGCTATAGGAAATAAGGAAAGGGAGGGGCAAATTAGCAGGGCAAGAAAGAAAGAAAGACAAGAAAATGACTAAGGAATTAATGTTGCCTTCTGAGCATGACATTATAAACTGCTGTATATCAGATGCAGAAGCATGCCCACCTTTTGTTTTCAGTGTTATGCTTTGAAACAACCACTTGAAATAGTATGAGATGTTAGATGTTAGATGGTTCATTGCTGTCTGTTGCTTGTTGTTACCTCTACAAAGTAAAATGATAGCACCTGATTACAAGTAGTACTGAGACAAGAGCCATGGACAGCTGAGAAAGTCTGAAACATGGATCATACAGCATGTTAATTACTAGGGGGGAAAGAATCTGATAGAGCCTGATGTGCAAATACTTGGTTATAACAGAGCTGCTTACATACNAAAGAAAGAAAGACAAGAAAATGACTAAGGAATTAATGTTGCCTTCTGAGCATGACATTATAAACTGCTGTATATCAGATGCAGAAGCATGCCCACCTTTTGTTTTCAGTGTTATGCTTTGAAACAACCACTTCAGACAATACAAGAACCTTTTGTTAGATGGTTCATTGCTGTCTGTTGCTTGTTGTTACCTCTACAAAGTAAAGTGATAGCACCTGATTACAAGTAGTACTGAGACAAGAGCCATGGACAGCTGAGAAAGTCTGAAACATGGATCATACAGCATGTTAATTACTAGGGGGGAAAGAATCTGATAGAGCCTGATGTGCAAATACTTGGTTATAACAGAGCTGCTTACATACAGCCATTCACTTTTCTTCCCCAGGCCTTGAAATTCCTCTCCCTCAAATTTGAGCACTCGGAGGGAAAAGAACTTTCTTATGTTTACAGTGATTTCAGGGATGCTGAGATGAACCTTATTTTCATCTGCAGAGCATCTTGACATTTCCCTGGGTTGTATATAAATGTTGGGGTCTAATTCTGTCTGACTGAGCAATGATGAATGACTGATACCATCTGGCAGTTTTAGGGCTGTTACGTCAGCAACTTTCCCTGCTGAGATGCACAAAATAATCCCTTATTTTTGGAAAGTCCTTTAAATAAAGTCCCAAAATCTATAGTAACATCCAATTAACCTTTGCACTGGGTTGACAAATTCACTGGAATTTGGTGTGATTATGCCCATTATCCTGAACACTTTAATCCTACAACAAATATTACAATTCTGCTTTCATCTGCCTTTCGCAAAAGCAGGTTTGAGCAGAGTCATCCATGTGCCAGTCACCTGGCAGACACGCAGGACATTACAGCAGAGAGCTTTTTACAATTATTATTAAATTATTAAATTATTATTATTAAATATATAATTACAAAGAATTATAGCAAAGGTTTTTCCAACACTGACAGTTTTAGGAAAGCTACTTTTAAACAGAACTTTATAGTTGCTAAAAAGATTTAAGTTGGTATCATTTTTTCCCCTCTGGCAATCTACCACGACAAGCATTCTTTTGGTTAAATAATGTCATTCATGTATCACCTTAGTGACTGCATACTTTGGTTAGCAAACATTCAGTAATTCCTTTAAGTTCACATAACAGGAAACTGCACATACTTGCACACTCTGAGATTGCTTATCTGGAGTTCAGGTAAGGTCAAAATGTGTGCAGGTTCCATGGGAAATTTTCCCCTGACCAAAAAAAGAAGGGAGCTATCTCATTTGATATCAGCTCCAGAGATTAATTTTGTGATTGAAACACCATCATATTTTTGAGCTAAGTAAGCAAAAAACCAACCAACATTTCTAAGTGTTTGTAAAAAATTTTACAGTCATAGCAGAGGCTACATAAGTCTGCTATTTTTTCACATACAAGGTTGAAGAAAATGCTTCTTTGGAAGCTGGGGCATCCTTTTTCCAGGGCTATTTTGGGATTTGAAAGAAGCATGTTAAACCTTGGTGGTGTCTTCATTTGTGTGTGAGCCGAAGAGATTCCAGCCATGCATTATCACAGTCCTGGTCCAGATCAAAGACCTGGACAAAACAAGTTGTCATCTGCCCAGTTTTGTTAGCATTTCTTCTGGTTCTTATGTTTATGCATAGATTTACTCATATCTGGATGCTATTTGGATGCAATTGAGTTACATGGTCAAATAAATAAATAAAACAAAAAAAAGCCTTAAAATGTATATAGCTACTTCTAGCATTTAAAAATATTTTTTTCTGCAGTGTTTACAAAATGGAGAAAAAATGTAAACAATATGGAAAAATGCTAAGCTACCAAGAATTAAATCTAATTTCCCCTAAAAAGTTGCCAAGATATAAAAAAATACAAAATCATGATACCATGACATTCCAGAAATTATTATTATATTGTAAATTGACCAATTGTTGACTGTAAAATAAAATCAATTATATGAAGTTTCGAACTGGTACATTGGTGTAATAAATGCACCTTTCATTGGACATTAATGATTTTCATTTCTTCTCAGCAGCTCCCTTCTCCGGACACCCCAGCAAGAGTTAGCTGATGCTATGTTTTACATGTACTACTTCTACTGCTGTAGCAGAAAAATCTCTGGCTACGAAGCCCATCTGTCACCCACCTTTTTAGTGGCCACAGGCTTTGCCACAGGGCAATGGAATTCTCTGTTGTTTGAATGTTTGAGACACTGTGACAGAGGACACTCTGCTCTTTCCTGTCTGTATGCATGGCACAAGAGAAGTGTGATATGGACACACCTGGGTCTATGCTTTCTTAGAAGATTGAACATTTGGTACCTGATGAAAGAGACCATGTGAATTTTATTCTGTTACTTTACTCTGTTGCTCTGCCTGAATTAAAAACTGCAGATTGAGGGTAGCCAAAATGGGGTAGATCAGGAAGGAAATTCAATATAATTCTGGTTTTCTCCTTCCCACTGTGTGTTAACTCTAATTAGCTCAGAACATGGTTCTTAGTTTGAAAGAATAATCTTGTTGTACATTCATGTTCTATTCACTTTTTTATTAGCTTCCACTATTACAAGGTGGTAGTTGTCACTGAGTGGCACCAGGAGGCTTGGCCAAAGGCAGCAGAACCTTTCATGTCACATGAAATGTCCTCTTCTGGCATGTGTGCCAGATCTGACATATGTGCCACCAGTTTGCCTTCCCTTTGCTCTTTGTGTTCTAAAATTGTGACAGGTTTAAATTAACCAGAAGTCCAGAAGAAGGGAAGCTGAAGTAGCTGAGGAATGGAGGCAAGTCTTGCATATCAATTAGGAATATTATACATACATTCATACAGATTGGTTCCTGCTTCTCTGAATTTCTCTAGCTATATAACACAAGCCAATGATTTTCTTGTTTCAGAACCTTTCATTTTACAATTCAACAGCCACGTTGAAAAAAAAAAGAAAAGGTGATAAATTTCAACAGTGTGAGAGAGAATACCCTAAAGGCCTCATAAACAGTAAAAAGATAATACACATTTTAAATGTTTTAATGAAAAGCTGTTGAGTATTAACTGTATTTTTCATTTGAGGGCCTCCTTGAAGCCTTTTTTACTGGTTAGAGTTGCCAATACAGGGTACAGTTATTCTCAGCCTGCTAAATAATTGCACAGCCCCTACAAAATGGTTGAGGTCAGAATCTAATTTGGTGTTGCAAAAGTGTCTGGATTGGCACAAGTTCCACTATCATCACCTTATGAATTTGTCTCTCTGTGTCTGATTCACAGGTAATTTAGGCAATCTAAGGCATTGTTTTGCTTTGGTTTCTACAAGTTTCATGTACGCAGGAGGCTGGGCACCAAGTTTTATGCTGTGCTGAAAACCATGGCATTGAGGAATAGACCTTGGGGAATATCAGGACATGGAAGCTGATAATATTTTTAACCTTAAAACATGGACACTCTTGTTCAAATCTAGAATGGAAAGGTGAAAAGGAAAGAGAGAGCAAAGGTTGAATAGCTAAACAATACAGCCATGCTGACCTAATTGCCAGATTTGAGAGCAGACATTTCGTCCTACCCTCAAACCCTGCCTAGGGAAGTCTGGCATAGGAACGAAACATTCTCTCTCTCTTCACACCACATCATCAATGAGGCTTTAAGCCAAGGTCCATAAACCTATAATTGCCTTAAGGAACAGGTTTTCCATAAATTCACAGGAATCTGTATTTTTCTCTTTGTCTCAATTTCTGTTTTCTACTGTGTCAACTTGAGGGACGTGGAAGAGGATGTGGGCAGGACCTGTGTGAAAATACAGTGGTTTTCTGTGAGTTTCTACTTTTTATGTAAGAGTATTAAATTCAGTTTGCTCAAGTTTCACTAGCCAGTATGTAAGACACACAGTTAGCACCTTATATGTGCACCTCCTTACTGATGTCCCTACAAGCATGGTCCCATATGCCATCCCACACCCCATAGCTCAGTTCACAGCCTATGTACTTAGAAGCTTCTTTTCTTTGTTTTTCTTCAAATGGTAAGTATCTAACACAGTCAATAGAGCTCTATTCAAAAAATATTCTAATAAATAGCAGTTTGGGGAGCAGAAAAGCCATTTCTCCAAAATTTAATCTTTACATGAAATGTCTGAAATAGACCTAATCAAGAGTGCTTGCCACCTTCCTCACCTCTGTTTCTGTGTGAAGTCATAAACAAATATAAAATTTTACCAAATGCAGCACAGGACAACAGAAAAATTGTGGAAATGGATTTCTGAAACCAGGGAAATTTTTCTTGCGTTCTCTGTTGGTACTGGAAAAGTAATATTTCTTAACTGTCCTTTTTTCCCCTGCAACACTTCCTTCTATGAAACACTTTCTGAAATATTTTATTTGAGGAAAAATCATGTAAAAATGTGGTAATAAAGAAATTAATGAGATAGCCTGCTTCAACACATGTCTTCTCATTTATTCTCTCCACTTTAAACATGCTCTTTCCTTGCAGAAGAATTTTTTCAGGAGCTTTATCTGTAAAGCCCAGATACATGAATTATGTGATTAAAACTACTGATAGGTTTTGTTTGTGACTTGTCTGTGATTCTGTGGAATGTAGGTATTTTACTGAATAAGGCTAATTATTACATTTAGGTGCCAGCTCTCCGTAATGGATGCAATGCAAAGCTTTTCAATGGAAAACTGTAACTGAGCTGTCAGATGATAATAAAAACATTAAAGTATACTGAAAAATGGGGAAGAAAAGTCTCCTCTTTCTCACTTGACAAGTTCTGAAGCACAATTGTGGAAGTCATTCAGGTCTGAGCATTCATGCATGCACACTGAGCTCAAGATTCACAACTAATTCCCGTTGCCACCTCCCCCACAGCCTGGCTGTCCCGTCTGTTTGTGCATTAGCTGGAAGCCCCCACGTTGCCTGGTGCCCCAGGCTGCAGCGGCGGCTCTGTGGCAGGTCACCTGGCTCACCCACAGCCCTGTCTGACAGGGTGAGTGCAGAGAAGGGGAACGGATGTTCTGGGCTGTCCTGGAGCCAGCATTGCTTAGCCCCATGTCCAAAGGATCCCATCGGTTAAGGGCCTCCTGCTCTTCAAAAACAGAGCCCAGCCACAGCCCCCAAGGGTGACCACGTGTGCAGAATGAATCTGACCGCAAGGCCTTTGTGAGAGATCTGTGCCTTCCTCTGGTCACATCTTGTTTCACAGCAGCTCTCTAACTGACCTATTTTAGCTGCATTTGCTGCTATGTCTAGTCAAATGAAGAAATGTGCCTGAAGTGCCCTGTGTTGTCTGACCCACAGCCGTGCTTGCCTACTCCTCGGGAAGAAGGAGCTCAGTGTCTCATTCACAAGATCTGACTGCTCAGATCTTTGGGAACCCATAAATGTGTGGAAACACATTAATACAATCCATACAATGCTAAAGAAAATGCAATTTTGGCAAACATCCTAAACCAGTTTAGAGACATAAAATACAAATTTATTTTAGCTCCTAGCAATTTTAGGGAGTTTACATTGACTTCATTGATAACTTTTTTTCCAGTAAGAACATATCTTCTCCTATGATAATAGAGCTTTTCTTGGGAAACAAACCTTAGTGCAGAGAAGTGTGTGATTTGCAAAGAAGATGTAATGCAATTTTACTTCCACTATGAGCCGAGGAAAGTGTTGGGAATTATGCTACACAGGCTGAGAGCCAAACGCCCAAAGACAGATCTGAAAATAATGTAGTTACAGCCATACCCTACACTGCTGAGATTTTCCTTCAAACTATTCACAGAAATATCAGTAAAAATGCCTCCACAAAAAAACCCTGGGCTTTGTGGAAGATTGGAAGCTGGCTAATCATGTTAATTACAGACCACACAGCTTGACTTAGCTCCCATTCAAAGGAGAGGTTTATTAACGAAGCCATCACGTTTCAGTAAAAACAGAAAGAAATCCATTTCATGTTTAATGTCCTTCTTGTTTTATGTCCAAAATTCCTTTGCAGTAGGAAGTTTTCATCTGGAAAAGTAAAGCTGATGCAAGATAACTGTCCTTCAGACAGACATACTCCTTTGGTCCTCTCTTAGAAACTTATCTGAGTTGCTGAGGCAACAAACACTTTGGTTTGCCATAGGTCACACATACAAAATGGGAATCTCATCCACAGTTGTTTGAAGTTAATAGGATTTCTTTCCTGCTGGATGTTTACTTAGGCCATGTTATAGAAGACACTGAGTCTCCATGAGGGAAATTTATTAGAAACTGGGGGAACTTGACTGGCCTTGCCATTTCTCATTCTGAGAAGTAAGGACACCATCCGGTGACCAGACAAGCGTCCCTTACTCCCAAACATGTAGTGACAGCACAACATAATAATTCATGGATTCCACTCAAATGAATCAGAGCAACCTCACTCAAGTCAATGAACTTGCATGAGGAGGTAGAACCTTGGTATTTTTCTTTTTTTGTTTTTCTTAGTGCAATACAAATGTCTGAGATGAGATTCATGTCAGTAACGTGACTTTGACCATCTGAAAGTGACAGCCTCTGTGGGGGTAATGAGCTCACAGAATAGGATATGTTCAGTGTCTGCTGAGGTTAACGTTTCCACACTCCCCTTATAGGTACAGGAGACATAGCTGTTATCAGCAGTGCAGCCTGGACAGTGATTCAGCTGAGCACTCACTACTCCAGGGTGAATTTATGTGTTCTCCTTAGCTTTTTATCTAGTAAACAGAGAAGTTTCTCTTGAGATTATTTTTTTTTTCTAAAAAGCAGGTAATTTAAAAACCAAACTAAACCTAACCAAACCAGGGGTACTCTATACACTTTATACTCAGTATAACTAGTGGTTTAAAAGGAAACATAACCATGGTTTAGACTAGACAACTGATTTCTTAAAAGCTATAGTTGGTTGAACTGACTCCTAACTCTGGTATTTGTGGAACTTCTAAAAGCTAGATGCCAGGAAGCATAGAGAACTAAGAAAATTATGTCCTAATGACAACAGCCCAGTAACTCAATGGGGCTGTTCTGTTACCAGTGTAATTTCCACTGTCAGCTGTCAGCTTGTCAGCTCATGTGAAGCCAAGTTTACTATGGCTCTGTCCCCTACAATCAGTGAAGGGACAGGGCCATACCAAATGCTCTGGCATGATTCCAGCTGTTGTGCAGGACAGCTGCTGATTTGCCCCACCCAAAGCCCAGCATGGCACTTCTAATATTTTCTCACTTTTTAAAAAGCCTGGTCTCCATTGCCTCCCTCTTGTACCCTGCCAGGCTTCTTCTTCCACACAGCTTTCAGCAGCAGCTGAGGTTAGGGCTGTCAGCCAGGTACAGCACAGGGATCACCCAGGAAAATCTGGCAGCCCTTGGGCATCCAGAAGCCCAGTTACTGGCACACATTTTTTTTGCCACTGATTTATCTTTGCTATTTATCTGGACTCATTATCATGTAAAACAGAAAACAAAAATCCATGTGATTCCATGTATATAACAGTGAAGCTTTCTTCTCCTTGTCTGCAAACTGTAAAATAATACAATTGATTCACGACATTGTTATGCTGTGATATTTCTGCCACTTTAAACCAGTTTTGGAGACATTGTCTAGAAGAAATACAGGCAAAAAAAATCTTTTTTCTTATATTTGACTTCATCAATAAATAACATAGCAAAGAGTTTATGGGATATATAAAGAACATGGTAATATTTCTAATAACACAGAATTGCCTGGGATGTTACTCACTGACAGCAGTACAGAAATACCCAGCAGGTGAATGTTACATATGAGTGTTGTGCTTACTCTCAAGGTCATTTTGAGGAATATTTAAAAACAGAAAGTGACTTTTAAAGCAAGTACAAAAGCCAGCCCTTATATTCATCTGCTTGATATCCCTCTCATGCCAACGCTGTTTAAGAACGTGGTGCTCAGACTTGCTCTTTCAGACTGGTGAAGCTACTGTTGCAAAAGTAAACAGGACTTTGGCTTGCTAAATTTCACATGTATTGGAGAGGTTCTGAGTCTCTCTTATGCTAATAAAAAATCTGTTGATTTCCTTTTATAATTAATATCAAATGATGTCTGACAAAAAACCTCAAAGAAAGGTATTTTCATAGCATAATGGGACCTTAGTAAATTTCCTTTTCATATCTGCCTGTGAAAAGGCTGCTATTACACCAGTGGCGATGAAAAATAAGGGCAAAGGAACTAAGACATTAAAATGCCCTAAAATTACTTGAGAAAGGGTTCATCTGTTTAAGTCAGTCTTTTTCATGAAATGTACAAATATTTTTTTTTATCTTCTGAGTCATCCATTCATCAGTTATTTTAAGCTATCCATAGTTCTTTTGTATGGATCTTCAATTAGAGACAGCTTCGCTAAATATTAATAATAGGACAACTTAAACCAAAAAGCCAAAATCATCACATTCCTACTCTATACAGCCAGGTTTCACTTGGATATCTCTGTCTGTTTTGCACTTTTGCTTTCATGCCTTTCCCTCCATAGCTGATAGTAATAGCAGGAGAACAACCATAGGATGGGCTCCCTCAGAGCAGTGCTATGAGACAGAGCTTGGCATAAGGGGCTCCTGATGCTTTGAATGTGGAAACTGTTTTACAGCTGCTGCAATCTATAGAGCATGAAATGTTCTGTTGGGGCATCAGCCCTTATACCAAAACAGAGTTAGCTGAACATGGAAGGCTGTGTGGCTGGAAGGAGTGAGGATGGTTACCACACACTGCAATGAATGCTGCCCTCCAACACACCAGTACATACCCAGGCACACAGAAGTACAGACAAATTATACACTGAACTGCTTTTGAAATGGTGGTTTGCATGAGTCCAGCTGTCTAGTAAACCAGGTTTGTCCCTTTCCACAAAACAGGCTTAGTGCTACACTTCTTCACTCTCTGCCTCTCTGGGCAGAGGATAAGTGTCCAGATTTACCAGTATTTCTTCTGCCCTTCCTATGATTTGCCATTTCTGCTTCTGTCTCAGTAATAGGAATAAAAAGTCCCATTAAAGTGCTTTTCATGATGTATGGCCAGGTCATGCTCTGTGGGTGAGCCCAAGGGCCTCTATCCTCCCCAGCCTGAATATACGCTTTCTGTCCTGGTACTTCCAAGAACACAAGTATGATCCAGCCCATTCTACCCTGAGTATAGAAAAGCCTGTGAAATACTAGTGGTGTTGTATTCCGGTAGGATACACTTCAGATGGGAATGAATGCCATCTCTCTGTGGTGTGAAAAGTATGCTTCACGGGCTTGCCAAGAATTGGCCTTTTACGGCCAAGTTTTCATTTACACTTTTCAGGGGCTATGTGCATAAATGCTACTACCCTTCACTAGGCAACTTGCAGCTGTTAGAAGGCAGAAAACTTCAGCAAAACTTGTAATTTTTTTTCAGCACTTTTAAGGGGAATGACAGCCTGGAGCACAGGGAAAGGCAGTTTCCTATTGCTGATGGTAATGATAAGCCATTATTGCTGATGAGCTCAGTGTGGAGCTGGAGAAAAAGGGTCTGGCTGCTCATCAGACTGAAGGTGCAAGGCATTAAAGGGGATTAAATCAGCACAGCCTCTGCCAGCCTAATCCACTTGGCACCAATGAACTGTAGGGAGGCCTGGCTGCTTTGTGCTTATGGCATGTACAAGGAGGCTTAGAAAGAAAAGAAGTAGTAAGTTTAGTTGCTATGGAGGCTTTTGCTGGTAATTGATTTTTGTGATCCTTCCTTTTCTCCCTTCTCTTTCTTGTAATGGTTGATTAGAAACTGTGCACCACTCTAATGCCCACGAAATAAAGGAAGTTGTTATTTCACAGTGAAAAATCAGAACTTTAGGGCAGGACAAGGGTTTGTGAATATGCCATGTATGGTCAGAGCACTGCTGCAGCACTGCCTTTGCTCTGACTCTGCTAAGGCAGGTCCAACTTCATTTGAGGCAATGTAAGCACTCCATGAAGTTATCTGAGAATGAGACTGGATCCCTATACCCTTTTTAAGTGTCCAGAACACAGTATACCATAAACCCAGGAAGGCAGCTTTCAGTGGTGGTACATTGTCCTATAAGGAAGCAGGAGCAGCAAGAGAAAATCAGATCTTCTACAGTGAATTTGATCCTGATGGAGGCAATTTCTGTTCTGAATGTGATTGATCCAGTTCTGATGGCTTCTGATCCCAGACACACACTGGAAACAATAATGAAAGGTTGTATTTGTCTGCAAAGGAAAAGAAAACATTATTCTTTATATTCTAGGGACAGAGATAGTCTCTTCTCAGAAGAGGTGAGAGGAGGAGCATAGTTCTAGGTATTTGCTCTTACCCAGGGAAGAATTACCTCTGTCCTTTGACTTTGAAATGAGTATGGAGAGTTTATGTTCCAGCCACCAGCCACCTAGCAGAATTTCCAGAGAAAAATCTAAATGCAGTCCTTTTCATCTGCAATCAGCAGTGAGGAATACATAATGTTGTAGCTATCTGCAAAGAAAGGGATTTTTTCTTTTTTGAGCACTGGATGTTTGGTTGTCATGTTGTTGTCTCTTTATTAATTCAGTGCATAAATTCAAAGGGTAACATGGTTCAGACTGACTCCAGCAGGTACGACGTGTGTGTTATTCTCTTAATTAAGCTGTTGGAAAGAACTGAAATTGCAGTGTCAGTAGGGACAGGCCTGGAGTAATGCAGTATTTGCTAAAAGGTAGTTTTTAGGGATTAATGTAACAATGATTCTGAAGACCTTTCCTCTTTTCACTTTTACTTCTGACCTTTTCTGTCTAACAGAGTGTTCTGATTAAGGTTTTGAAGGATGTAATATAAAACCAGTGAATTACTCCTTTGGAACAAGAAACCTGTTAAAATAAAGCACTGGGTATATTTATTTGTAAGCTGAAGAGAAAGACAACATCAAAAAATCCACTAAACACACAAAAACTCAGAGGTAGAAGTTTTTTTAGAGGAAAAGCTATTTGAAAGGCTTTCATTTTCTTTGCTTTTGGAGTAACCACTACGGATTTGAAGATAAGAGATCATTAGACCTACATCAGTATGTGGCATAAGGGCTGCTCTTCTGTAGCCCATCAAGCATGCAATAACCCAACTGAAATTCCCACAGAGGTTAAACAATAGCCTCCTGTTTGTAGCTGCCTCCGGTTCATTTAGTAGAAAATGTATAACCCAAGTTTTATCAGATTCAGCTATAAAGACGAGGTGCTCAATATTTCCTGTGCTAAGTGGAGTTCTTTGATCCATTGTCCTGCTAATTACCAACGGGGTTGACCTCTTCCTGGATTTAACTGCTCTTGCCCATTTTTTCCTGGCTCCCTGTATTTGCTTAATTAGACAGAGCCATGAATGCTCCCACAGTTCAAGCCATCTTGAAGCATTTTGATTTGTCTGTGTAGATCCGGCACCTTATGAGTTAAGAGTCAGTCCTGCTCAAGGACTTGATGCAAAGGCCAGGGAAGTCAAGGGGAGACTCTAAGTCAAATGGCCAGACCTTGGTATGGTAAACAAAATCCAGCATAAGTCCATGAGTGTGACTGGAGCCAGGCCAATTTGTACAAGCAGAGAATTTGGTCTAAAAGATTACTTTCTAATTTTAAATTCAGAGTAACATTGTTTAAACCATGGACATAAGAAAGATTAAATTAGGTGCTCTGGGAACACTCTAAGTACAACTAGATGAGGAAGAAAATGTTTCACTCTCTTTAAAAATGTTCCATTTTCTTTGAGTGATTCAGGTGTGAAATGTGATGAGAGCTTATTTTCCAGTCTGTTTATTGCTGATTTTTAGTTATTTGTAGACATATGGACAGTTGATCTAGAAGACATGCTGCAAGGCATTGCTGTCACAGCCCCAAGGAACATGCCCGTGTAATTTCTGGCATTTTTTTATCTACTGTACTTTTAAAACTGTGATAGGAACTCCTTTCTCCTTTAGTAATCTATTTTTGTGCTTCTCTGTGCTAGCAATGAGATTTTTTTCCCCTTTATCTGTATTTCTCCCCTGCTGCAATATAGGCCCCTTAGCTGTTATCTTCCCATTGGATAGGGAGAATTATTTACTCTTTTTTTTTTTTTTTTT